>JASJET010000471.1:0-80866 GCA_034092305.1 Diaprepes abbreviatus
AAATAAATTTTTGTATAATCCATTAAAATTTGACATATTAAGATTGCTGCGTTTTCGACACTTCTATTCTAACTTTCTTTGAAAGACAAGATATTTATATCACAAAATCCGAATTAATCAGTGAAATCACACATTTTGTTCTTATTTGAAATCAAATAACAGGATATCTTGCTTTTTGTAGTAAAAGTACAAGATTTTTAATAGAGATTAGAGATTGAAAGACAAAATTGGGCCGTTTTTGTTAATTTACTTTTCAAAAACCATTTTTTCGGGAAATACGAAAAGATCTCGAAAATGACTTGTATTATTTTATGTAATATTTAAAAATTTTGTATTTTTAATACTCCTGTTTTAACTTCACTAGGAAAACAACGACATTACAACAAAAAAATAAGAAATAATCATTGAATTTAAAATTTGTATTCTTATTTCATCTTAAGTAGGCGACATTTCTTGGTTTCTGTATTAGAATAAAAAGATTCTTAACTTTAATTATAGACACAAAGGTAAAAATGGACCGTTTGTAATTATATACTTCAAGAAATGCATTATTTTGGGAGATTTTGGAAATCTCCAAAAATCCTAGTAGTCACTTGGCCACTTTGCGTGGGAAAAAAATTTCGACGTTCGGGACATAATAGAAAATTAAAACTTTCAATGGTTTTCGTCGTTGTGATGAAGAAATTTATTAGAAATTATAAAAATTAAACCCACAAACTAGAATTACAATAAATTAAATAAATTAAATAAATTACATAAATTACATAAATTACATAAATTACATAAATTAAATAAATTAAATAAATTAAATAAATTAAATAAATTAAATAAATTAAATAAATTAAATAAATTAAATAAATTAAATAAATTAAATAAATTAAATAAATTAAATAAATTAAATAAATTAAATAAATTAAATAAATTAAATAAATTAAATAAATTAAATAAATTAAATAAATTAAATAAATTAAATAAATTAAATAAATTAAATAAATTAAATAAATTAAATAAATTAAATAAATTAAATAAATTAAATAAATTAAATAAATTAAATAAATTAAATAAATTAAATAAATTAAATAAATTAAATAAATTAAATAAATTAAATAAATTAAATAAATTAAATAATTAAATAAATTAAATAAATTAAATAAATTAAATAATTAAATAAATTAAATAAATTAAATAAATTAAATAAATTAAATAAATTAAATAAATTAAATAAATTAAATAAATTAAATAAATTAAATAAATTAAATAAATTAAATAAATTAAATAAATTAAATAAATTAAATAAATTAAATAAATTAAATAAATTAAATAAATTAAATAAATTAAATAAATTAAATAAATTAAATAAATTAAATAAATTAAATAAATTAAATAAATTAAATAAATTAAATAAATTAAATAAATTAAATAAATTAAATAAATTAAATAAATTAAATAAATTAAATAAATTAAATAAATTAAATAATTAAATAAATTAAATAAATTAAATAAATTAAATAAATTAAATAAATTAAATAAATTAAATAAATTAAATAAATTAAATAAATTAAATAAATTAATAAATTAAATAAATTAAAATAAATTAAATAAATTAAATAAATTAAATAAATTAATAAATTAAATAAATTAAAATAAATTAAATAATTAAATAAATTAAATAAATTAAATAAATTAAATAAATTAAATAAATTAAATAAATTAAATAAATTAAATAATTAAATAAATTAAATAAATTAAATAAATTAAATAAATTAAATAAATTAAATAAATTAAATAAATTAAATAAATTAAATAATTAAATAAATTAAATAAATTAAATAAATTAAATAAATTAAATAAATTAAATAAATTAAATAAATTAAATAAATTAAATAAATTAAATAAATTAAATAAATTAAAGAAATTAAAGAAATTAAATAAATTAAAGAAATTAAATAAATTAAAGAAATTAAATAAATTAAAGAAATTAAATAAATTAAAGAAATTAAAGAAATTAAAGTAGAAATTAAAGAATTAAAGAAATTAAAGAAATTAAAGAAATTAAAGAAATTAAAGAAATTAAAGAAATTAAAGAAATTAAAGAAATTAAAGAAATTAAGGAAATTAAAGAAATTAAAGGAATTAAAGCAATTAAAGAAATTAAAGGAATTAAAGAAATTAAAGCAATTAAAGGAATTAAAGGAATTAAAGAAATTAAAGGAATTAAAGAAAGTAAAGGAATTAAAGAAATTAAAGGAATTAAAGAAATTAAAGGAATTAAAGAAATTAAAGGAATTAAAGAAATTAAAGGAATTAAAGAAATTAAAGGAATTAAAGAAATTAAGGAATTAAAGAAATTAAAGGAATTAAAGGAAATTAAAGGAATTAAAGAAATTAAAGGAATTAAAGAAATTAAAGAAATTAAAGAAATTAAAGAATTAAAGAATTAAAGAAATTAAAGAAATTAAAGAAATTAAAGAAATTAAAGAAATTAAAGAATTAAAGAAATAAAGAAATTAAAGAAATTTAAGAAATTAAAGAAATTAAAGAAATTAAGAAATTAAAGAAATTAAAGAAATTAAAGAAATTAAAGAAATTAAAGAAATTAAGGAAATTAAAGAATTAAAGAAATAAAGAAATTAAAGAAATTAAAGAAATTAAAGAAATTAAAGAAATTAAAGAATTAAAGAAATTAAAGAAATTAAAGAAATTAAAGAAATTAAAGAAATTAAAGAAATTAAAGAATTAAAGAAATTAAAGAAATTAAAGAAATTAAAGAAATTAAAGATAAGTTAAAGAATTAAAGAAATTAAAGAAATTAAAGAAATTAAAGAAATTAAGAAATTAAGAAATTAAAGAAATTAAAGAAATTAAAGAAATTAAAGAAATTAAAGAAATTAAAGAAATTAAAGAAATTAAAGTAATTAAAGAAATTAAAGAAATTAAAGAAATTAAAGAAATTAAAGAAATTAAAGAAATAAAGAAATTAAAGAAATTAAAGAATTAAAGAAATTAAAGAAATTAAAGAAATTAAAGAAATTAAAGAAATTAAAGAAATTAAAGAAATTAAAGAAATTAAATAAATTAAATAATTAAATAAATTAAATAAATTAAATAAATTAAATAAATTAAATAAATTAAATAAATTAAATAAATTAAATAAATTAAATAAATTAAATAAATTAAATAAATTAAATAAGTTAAATAAATTAATAAATTAAAAAATTAATAAATTAAATAAATTAAATTATATAAAATTTAATTTAATGTTTTTAATTTATTTAAAATATTTAATTTATTTAATTTATAATTTATTTAATTATTTAATTTATTTTAATTTATTAATTTATTTAATTTATTTAATTTATTTAATTTATTTAATTTATTTAATTTATTTAATTATTAATTTATTTAATTTATTTAATTTATTTAATTTATTTAATTTATTTAATTTATTTAATTTATTTAATTTATTTAATTTATTTAATTTATTTATTTATTTAATTTTATTTATTTATTTAATTTTTTTAATTTATTTAATTTATTTAATTTATTTAATTTATTTAATTTTTTAATTATTTAATTTATTTAATTTATTTAATTTATTTAATTTATTTAATTTATTTAATTATTTAATTTATTTAATTTATTTAATTTATTTAATTTATTTAATTTATTTAATTATTTAATTTATTTAATTTATTTAATTTATTTAATTTATTTAATTTATTTAATTTATTTAATTTATTTAATTTATTTAATTTATTTAATTTATTTATTTATTTAATTTATTTAATTATTTAATTTATTTAATTTATTTAATTATTTAATTTATTAATTTATTTAATTTATTTAATTTATTAATTTATTTAATTTATTTAATTTATTTAATTTATTTAATTTATTTATTTTATTTATTTTATTTAATTTATTTAATTTTATTTAATTTATTTATTTTATTTAATTTATTTAATTTATTTAATTTATTTAATTTATTTAATTATTTAATTTATTATTGTATTTAATTTATTTAATTTATTTAATTTATTTAATTTATTTAATTTATTTAATTTATTTAATTTATTTAATTTATTTAATTTATTTAATTTATTTAATTTATTTAATTTATTTAATTTATTTAATTTATTTAATTTATTAATTTATTTAATTTATTTAATTTATTTAATTTATTTAATTTATTTAATTTATTTAATTATTTAATTTATTTAATTTATTTAATTTTATTTATTTTATTTATTTAATTTATTTAATTTATTTAATTTATTTAATTTATTTAATTTATTTAATTTATTTAATTATTTAATTTATTTAATTTATTTAATTTATTTAATTTATTTAATTTATTTAATTTATTTAATTTTATTTAATTTATTTAATTTATTTAATTTATTTAATTTATTTAATTTATTTAATTTATTTAATTTATTTAATTTATTTAATTTATTTAATTTATTTAATTTATTTAGATTTATTAATTATTTGATTTATTTGATTTATTTGATTTATTTGATTTATTTGATTTATTTAATTTATTTGATTATTTAATTTATTTAATTTATTTAATTTATTTAATTTATTTAATTTATTTAATTTATTTAATTTATTTAATTTATTTAATTTATTTAATTTATTTAATTTATTTAATTTATTTAATTTATTTAATTTATTTAATTTATTTAATTTATTTAATTTATTTAATTTATTTAATTTATGTTAATTTATTTAATTTATTTAATTTATTTAATTTATTTAATTTATTTAATTTATTTAATTTATTTAATTATTTAATTTATTTAATTTATTTAATTTATTTAATTTATTTAATTTATTTAATTTATTTAATTATTTAATTTATTTAATTTATTTAATTTATTTAATTTATTTAATTTATTTAATTTATTTAATTTATTTAATTTATTTAATTTATTTAATTTATTTAATTTATTTAATTTATTTAATTTATTTAATTTATTTAATTTATTTAATTATTTAATTTATTTAATTTATTTAATTTATTTAATTTATTTAATTTATTTTAATTTATTAATTTATTTAATTTATTAATTTATTCAATTTATTCAATTTATTTAATTTATTTATTTATTTAATTTATTTAATTTATTTATTTATTTAATTAATTTAATTAATTTAATTAATTTAATTAATTTAATTAATTTAATTTATTAATTAATTTAATTTATTTAATTAATTTAATTAATTTAATTTATTTAATTAATTTAATTTATTTAATTAATTTAATTTATTTAATTAATTAATTTATTTAATTAATTTAATTTATTTAATTAATTTAATTAATTTAATTTATTTAATTAATTTAATTTATTTAATTAATTTAATTTATTTAATTAATTTAATTTATTTAATTTATTTAATTTATTTAATTATTTAATTTATTTATTAATTTAATTAATTTAATTAATTTAATTAATTTAATTAAGTAATTAATTTAATTTATTTAATTTATTTAATTTATTTAATTTATTTAATTATTTAATTAATTTAATTAATTTAATTTATTTAATTTATTTAATTTATTTAATTTATTTAATTTATTTAATTTATTTAATTTATTTAATTTATTTAATTAATTTAATTTATTTAATTTATTTAATTTATTTAATTAATTTAATTTATTTAATTAATTTAATTTTTTTAATTAATTTAATTAATTTAATTTATTTAATTTATTTAATTTATTTAATTAATTTAATTTATTTAATTTATTTAATTTATTTAATTAATTTAATTTATTTATTTATTTAATTAATTTAATTTATTTAATTAATTTAATTTATTTAATTATTTTAATTTATTTAATTAATTTAATTAATTTAATTTATTTAATTAATTTTAATTTATTTAATTTATTTAATTTATTTAATTTATTTAATTTATTTAATTTATTTAATTTATTTAATTTATTTAATTTATTTAATTTATTTATTTATTTAATTTATTTAATTTATTTAATTTATTTAATTTATTTAATTTATTTAATGTATTTAATTTATTTAATTTATTTAATTTATTTAATTTATTTAATTTATTTAATTTATTTAATTATTAATTTATTAATTTATTTAATTTATTTAATTTATTTAATTTATTTAATTTATTTAATTTATTTAATTTATTTAATTTATTTAATTTATTTAATTTATTTAATTTATTTAATTTATTTAATTATTTAATTTATTTAATTTATTTAATTTATTTATATTTATTTAATTTATTTAATTTATTTAATTTATTTAATTTATTTAATTTATTTAATTTATTTAATTTATTTAATTTATTTAATTTATTTAATTTATTTAATTTATTTAATTTATTTAATTTATTTAATTTATTTAATTTATTTAATTTATTTAATTGATTTAATTATTAATTTATTTATTTATTTATTTTTAATTTTATTTAATTTATTTAATTTATTTAATTTATTTAATTTATTTAATTTATTTAATTTATTTAATTTATTTAATTTATTTAATTTATTTAATTTATTTAATTTATTTAATTTATTAATTTATTTAATTTATTTAATTTATTTATTTATTTAATTTATTTAATTTATTTAATTTATTTAATTTATTTAATTATTTAATTTATTTATTTATTTAATTTATTTAATTTTTTAATTTATTTTATTTATTTAATTTATTTAATTTATTTAATTATTTAATTTATTTAATTTATTTAATTATTTAATTATTTAATTTATTTAATTTATTTAATTTATTTAATTTATTTAATTTATTTAATTTATTTAATTTATTTAATTTATTAATTTATTTAATTTATTTAATTTATTTAATTTATTTAATTTATTTAATTTATTTAATTTATTTAATTATTTAATTTATTTAATTTATTTAATTTATTGAATTTATTTAATTTATTTAATTTATTTAATTTATTTATTTATTTATTTATTTAATTTATTTAATTTATTTAATTTATTTAATTTATTTAATTTATTTAATTTATTTAATTTATTTAATTTATTTAATTTATTTAATTTATTTAATTTATTTAATTTATTTAATTTATTTAATTTATTTAATTATTTAATTTATTTAATTTATTTAATTTATTTAATTTATTTAATTTAATTTATTTAATTTATTTATTTATTTAAGATGTTGGAAGAATTGCCGTGTTTCTTGGCGCGCCGGGTCGGAACCTACCTAGAGGACCCTCCATATCAATTCCTTGAATATTGAAAATTACCCGCCTCATTGGACACGGACATTAAACTAAATAAAGGATTAGACGTTTTTAGAAGGTTATCTTTGTTAAAAACTGTACAGAAATATAATTTTTTTAAATGGAAATATTATTCATCCATGGGATGGTAATATAGATAGCGAGTATCTACTGAAAATGAAGAATTTATAAATATCCTATGAAATTAAGAAAATAATCTTAGACATATTCTCTGTTCTTCTCCGCATCAATCAGTTTTGTTGAGTAAATTAACAAAATTAGCCTATTTTCGTCTTTCTGTGTCTAATCTAGTTCCAGAATCTAGTACTTTTCTTACAAAATCCAAGCCACCCCACACGCGGAGTTCCCGACCAGTAATTAATTTCATGTACTAGCTTTTTTATATCACCCTGTATAACAACAACTTGTTACACACATAACACATACTTACAGTTCCGCAATAAATCTAACTGACAATTTAGACCTTAATTTGATACACACATTGAATAATAATTACCATTATTTGTAAATTAATATATAGCCTGAGGGTGTTCTAGAAGTCAAATCTTACACTACTTTCGGAGAAAGTCAAAAAATGTGCCGAGATTTACAAACTTCCCAAAAAAGAACATTTCTTGAAGTATATTAATACAAATGTCCATTTTTGACTTTCTGTCTATAATCTAAGATCAGACACTTGTAATTCTAATATTAAAACCAAGAAGGGCCACATAGTTTAGAAGAAATACGAACAAAAATTTTAAATTCAATGATTATTTCTTTCTTATTGCTGCAATTTCTTTGTTTTCCTAGTAAAGTTACAAGAGGAGGACCAAAAATTCATGACTTTTAAATATTATATGAAATAAAAGTAAATAGATGTTGGAAAAATTGCCGTGTTTCTTGGCGCACCGGTCAGAACCTACGTAGAAGACCCTCCATATCAACCCGTTGGATATTGAATATCACCCCGCCTCATTGGACACGGACATTAAGCTAAATAAAGAATTGGACGTTTTTAGAAGAATATTTTTGTTAAAAACTGTACAGAAATGCAATTTTTTTAAATGGAAATATTATACATCCATGGGATGGGAATATAGATAGCGAATATCTACTGAAAATGAAGAATTTATAAATATCTTATACAATTAAGCCAATAATTTTAGACATATTCTCTAATTCTCTGAATCAATCAGTTTTGGGGAGTAAATTAACAAAATTAGCCTATTTTCGTCTTTCCGTCTCTAATCTAATTCCAGAGTCTTGTACTTCTCTTACAAAACACAAGTAATGCAAATGAACTGAATCAAGATTTGAACAAAATTTTTGAATTCATAGAATATTTTCCATCTTGTACTGTAATTCCCTTGTTTTCCCAGAAAAGTTAGTAAGAAGTATTGATAATGAAGGATTCTAAATTATTTTGCAAAATTAGACCAGGAATTTTAGAGATCTTTCCGTATTTCCCTGAAAAATAAGTTTACGGGTGTAAATTATTACAAATAGCCCATTTTCGGATCTCCTTCTCCAATCTAAGTTTGGAATCTTGTACTTCTCATATAAAATCGAAGAAATGCTGGTAAGTTGAGTTTAAATTAGAGCCAAACATCTAACTTCAAAGGATATTCGAATTTCCTTATTTTCCTAGAGATATTATAACGAATGAATCGAAAATGGAGGATTTTTAGAATACTACTCTAAATAAAATTAATATGCTTGGAGTAATTTTCGTATTTGCCTTAAAAATGTAATACAAGGGAGATTACGGCACAAAATACGAAGGAATCATTGAATTTAGACTTTTCGTTTCTAATTTGAGCTCAATTTAGACTAAATGGGTCGTTTTTATTAACTTACGCATCAAAACTCATTTTTTAGGGAAATATGAATAGATCTCGAAGATTAGTAGTATTACTTTGCATGAACTCTTGCATTTTTTGATACTTCTGTATACGTTGTCTTGGAAAACTCAATATACTTACATTTCTTGGTTTTTTGTAGTAGAAGTACAAGATTGTGAACTGAGATCAGAGATAGAGAGCTCAAAATGGACCATTTGGGTTAATTTACATCCCGAAATTTATTTTTCAAGGAAATACAAAAGGAACTACAAGATTATTATTATTTTTTTCTATAATATTTAATTAATCCTGCATTTTCAAGAAATGCAAGTATATTGAGTTTTCCAATACAACGTATTAAAGAAGTATGAAAAATGTAAGATTTCATGCAAAAAAATTCTATTTATCTTAGAGATCTATTTATATTTCCCTAAAAAATGGCTTTTGGAGCTTAAGATAAAAAGAACGACCCATTTAGTTAATAGTTTAGGGTAAATTAAGCTCAAATTGGAACAAAAAGTCTAAATTCTATGATTTCATCGTATATTGTATCGTAATCTCCTTGTAATCCATTTTTAAGGGAAATACGAAAATATCTCCAAGGAATATTTGATTTATTAAGAGTAGTATTCTAAAAAATCCCCATTTTCGATTCTTTCGTTATAACATCACTAGGAAAATATGGAAATACGAAATAATCATTGAATTTAGCCGTTTGGCTCAAATTTAAACTTAACTTACTAGCATTTCTTGGATTTTATATGAGAAGTACAAGATTCCAAACTTAGATTGGAGAATGAAATTCGAAAATTGGCTAATTGTGATAATTTACATCCGGAAACTAATTTTTCAGGAAAATACGGAAAGATCTCTGTAATTACAGGTCTAATTTTGTAAAATAATTTACGAAATAATAATTGAATTTAGATGTTTGGCTCTAATTTAAACTCCACTTACTAGCAATTCTTGGATTTTTATGAGAAGTAAAAGATTGCAAACTTAGATTGGAGAATTAAAGCCGAAAATGGGCCATGTGTGATAATTTACATCCGGAAACTTATTTTTCAGGGGAAATACGAAAAGATCTCTAAAACCACTGGAAATATCGATTGTGCAAGATTCTTAAATTTCTTATAAGACTAAACCAATATCTCCGAGATAATATCGTATTTTCCTGAAAAATAAATTTTGGGAAGTTGATTTACATAAATGGTCCATTTTTGATTTTCTGCCTAAATCTAAGTTCAGATCTTGCACTTCTACTTCAAAATCCAAGAAATGTATGGAAAATAAGTTCAAATAGAATCAAATACGTGAATTCAATGATTATTTCCAATTCTGAGCTGTAATTGCCTTTGTTTTCCTAGAAAGATTATTACAGAAGTATCGAAAATGCAGAATTCGCAAATATTTTAGAAAATTAAAATAATTATCTTAAAGATCTTTCCGTATTTCCCTGAAAAATATGTCTCGGAATGGTAGTTACCACAAATGGCACTTTTTGACTTTCTGTCTATAATCTAAGTTCAGGATTTAGTACTTCTACTATGAAAACCAAGAATGGAGCTTAATTCTTTCGAAATAATCATAAAGCACCTAAATTCGATGGTTTTCTCGTATTTCCTTATTTTAATGGAGAAGTTGTTATAACTTTTGTTACAAAGAATCGAAAATGCAGGTTTTTTAATATGTTACCCTAAATAAAACTTGTTATCTCTGAAATATATTCGTATTTCCCTTAAAAATGGATAAAAATGAGATTACAGCACAGAATATGAAGAAATCATTGAATATAGACATTTTGTTCTAATCTGGATACTATTTACTTTAGATTAGAGATTGAAAGTCCAAATAGGTCGTTTTTACTAACTTACATTCTAAAACCCATTTCTCATTGAAATATGAATAGATCTCTAATATTGAGAGCATGATTTTGTATATTATTCAAAAGCCTTGCAGTTTTGATACTTCTTTATAAGTTCTCTTGGAAAATAAGGAAATTACAACTCTAAATACGGAAAAAATCATTGAATTTAAAGTTTTTGTTCTTATTTCGACTAATTAGGTCGCATTTCTTGGTCTTTGTATTAGAACTTCAAGATTCTGAACTTAGATTGTAGACTGAATGACAAAAATGGGCCATTGTATTAATTTACTTTCCGAAACCTATTTCGCAGAGGAATACGAGAACATTTCTAAGATTATCTGTTTTATTTGGTATAATATTAAAAAATCCTGCCTTTTCGATATTTCGATAATAACTTTTTCTTCCTTTTCGATATTTCTATAATAACTTTTCTAGGAGAACAAAAGAATTACAGCACAAAATACGAAATAATCACTAAATTTAGCAGTTTTGTGCTAATTTGGACTAAATTTACTTGCATTTCTTGGTTTTTGTGGAAGAAGAACAGGATTCTGAACTTTAGACTAAAGTCGGAAAGTCCAAAATGGGCCGTTTGTGTCAATATCAATCCCGAAATTAACTATTCAAGGAAATACGAAATGACCTCTAAGATTATTGGTATTATTTTGTATATTATTTAAATATTCTACATTTTCGATACTCCTATACCTGCTTTTCTAGAAAAACAAGATGATTAAATCACAAAATACGAAATAATCAGTGAAGTCATACATTTTGTTCTAATTTGGAATCAATGTACATGGATTTCTTGGATTTTGTAGGAGAACTACAAGACGTTATACATTAGATTAGAGACTGAAAGTCAATAATGGGCCATTTTTATTGTTTTTAAAAAAATGTAACATGTTAATATCAGTTAGAATTCTAATTTAACTTTTTGTGAATCGTAACATTGCATCCTTACTTAACCGGGAGATGTAAAGTATTGTGCGAGATCTAATTTTATATGTTTAGCGACACATTTCGAAAATCTTCAAAGAAATCTGTTAATATGAGAACATCAGGAAGTAAATAAATTTTTGTATAATCCATTAAAATTTGACATATTAAGATTGCTGCGTTTTCGACACTTCTATTCTAACTTTCTTTGAAAGGACAAGATATTTATATCACAAAATCCGAATTAATCAGTGAAATCACACATTTTGTTCTTATTTGAAATCAAATAACAGGATATCTTGCTTTTTGTAGTAAAAGTACAAGATTTTTAATAGAGATTAGAGATTGAAAGACAAAATTGGGCCGTTTTTGTTAATTTACTTTTCAAAAAACCATTTTCGGGGGAAATACGAAAAGATCTCGAAAATTGACTTGTATTATTTTATGTAATATTTAAAAATTTTGTATTTTTAATACTCCTGTTTTAACTTCACTAGGAAAACAACGACATTACAACAAAAAAATAAGAAATAATCATTGAATTTAAAATTTGTATTCTATTTCATCTTAAGTAGGCGACATTTCTTGGTTTCTGTATTAGAATAAAAAGATTCTTAACTTTAATTATAGACACAAAGGTAAAAATGGACCGTTTGTAATTATATACTTCAAGAAATGCATTATTTTGGGAGATTTTGGAAATCTCCAAAAATCCTAGTAGTCACTTGGCCACTTTGCGTGGGAAAAAAATTTCGACGTTCGGGACATAATAGAAAATTAAAACTTTCAATGGTTTTCGTCGTTGTGATGAAGAAATTTATAAGAAATTATAAAAATTAAACCCACAAACTAGAATTACAATAAATTAAATAAATTAAATAAATTAAATAAATTACATAAATTACATAAATTACATAAATTACATAAATTACATAAATTAAATAAATTAAATAAATTAAATAAATTAAATAAATTAAATAAATTAAATAAATTAAATAAATTAAATAAATTAAATAAATTAAATAAATTAAATAAATTAAATAAATTAAATAAATTAAATAAATTAAATAAATTAAATAAATTAAATAAATTAAATAAATTAAATAAATTAAATAAATTAAATAAATTAAATAAATTAAATAAATTAAATAAATTAAATAAATTAAATAAATTAAATAAATTAAATAAATTAAATAAATTAAATAAATTAAATAAATTAAATAAATTAAATAAATTAAATAAATTAAATAAATTAAATAAATTAAATAAATTAAATAAATTAAATAAATTAAATAAATTAAATAAATTAAATAAATTAAATAAATTAAATAAATTAAATAAATTAAATAAATTAAATAAATTAAATAAATTAAATAAATTAAATAAATTAAATAAATTAAATAAATTAAATAAATTAAATAAATTAAATAAATTAAATAAATTAAATAAATTAAATAAATTAAATAAATTAAATAAATTAAATAAATTAAATAAATTAAATAAATTAAATAAATTAAATAAATTAAATAAATTAAATAAATTAAATAAATTAAATAAATTAAATAAATTAAATAAATTAAATAAATTAAATAAATTAAATAAATTAAATAAATTAAATAAATTAAATAAATTAAATAAATTAAATAAATTAAATAAATTAAATAAATTAAATAAATTAAATAAATTAAATAAATTAAATAAATTAAATAAATTAAATAAATTAAATAAATTAAATAAATTAAATAAATTAAATAAATTAAATAAATTAAATAAATTAAATAAATTAAATAAATTAAATAAATTAAATAAATTAAATAAATTAAATAAATTAAATAAATTAAATAAATTAAATAAATTAAATAAATTAAATAAATTAAATAAATTAAATAAATTAAATAAATTAAATAAATTAAATAAATTAAATAAATTAAATAAATTAAATAAATTAAATAAATTAAATAAATTAAATAAATTAAATAAATTAAATAAATTAAATAAATTAAATAAATTAAATAAATTAAATAAATTAAATAAATTAAATAAATTAAATAAATTAAATAAATTAAATAAATTAAATAAATTAAATAAATTAAATAAATTAAATAAATTAAATAAATTAAATAAATTAAATAAATTAAATAAATTAAATAAATTAAATAAATTAAATAAATTAAATAAATTAAATAAATTAAATAAATTAAATAAATTAAATAAATTAAATAAATTAAATAAATTAAATAAATTAAATAAATTAAATAAATTAAATAAATTAAATAAATTAAATAAATTAAATAAATTAAATAAATTAAATAAATTAAATAAATTAAAGAAATTAAAGAAATTAAAGAAATTAAAGAAATTAAATAAATTAAAGAAATTAAAGAAATTAAAGAAATTAAATAAATTAAAGAAATTAAAGAAATTAAAGAAATTAAATAAATTAAAGAAATTAAAAAAATTAAATAAATTAAAGAAATTAAAGAAATTAAAGAAATTAAAGAAATTAAATAAATTAAAGCAATTAAAGAAATTAAAGCAATTAAAGAAATTAAAGAAATTAAAGCAATTAAAGAAATTAAAGGAATTAAAGAAATTAAAGCAATTAAAGGAATTAAAGGAATTAAAGGAATTAAAGGAATTAAAGGAATTAAAGGAATTAAAGGAATTAAAGGAATTAAAGAAATTAAAGGAATTAAAGCAATTAAAAGAATTAAAGAAATTAAAGGAATTAAAGAAATTAAAGGAATTAAAGAAATTAAAGGAATTAAAGAATTAAAGGAATTAAAGAAATTAAAGAAATTAAAGAAATTAAAGAAATTAAAGAAATTAAAGAAATTAAAGAAATTAAAGAAATTAAAGAAATTAAAGAAATTAAAGAAATTAAAGAAATTAAAGAAATTAAAGAAATTAAAGAAATTAAAGAAATTAAAGAAATTAAAGAAATTAAAGAAATTAAAGAAATTAAAGAAATTAAAGAAATTAAAGAAATTAAAGAAATTAAAGAAATTAAAGAAATTAAAGAAATTAAAGAAATTAAAGAAATTAAAGAAATTAAAGAAATTAAAGAAATTAAAGAAATTAAAGAAATTAAAGAAATTAAAGAAATTAAAGAAATTAAAGAATTAAAGAAATTAAAGAAATTAAAGAAATTAAAGAAATTAAAGAAATTAAAGAAATTAAAGAAATTAAAGAAATTAAAGAAATTAAAGAAATTAAAGAAATTAAAGAAATTAAAGAAATTAAAGAAATTAAAGAAATTAAAGAAATTAAAGAAATAAAGAAATTAAAGAAATTAAAGAAATTAAAGAAATTAAAGAAATTAAAGAAATTAAAGAAATTAAAGAAATTAAAGAAATTAAAGAAATTAAAGAAATTAAAGAAATTAAAGAAATTAAAGAAATTAAAGAAATTAAAGAAATTAAAGAAATTAAAGAAATTAAAGAAATTAAAGAAATTAAAGAAATTAAAGAAATTAAAGAAATTAAAGAAATTAAAGAAATTAAAGAAATTAAAGAAATTAAATAAATTAAATAATTAAATAAATTAAATAAATTAAATAAATTAAATAAATTAAATAAATTAATAAATTAAAAAAATTAATAAATTAAATAAATTAAATTATATAAATTTATTTAATGTTTTTAATTTATTTAAAATATTTAATTTATTTAATTTATTTAATTTATTTAATTTATTTAATTTATTTAATTTATTTAATTTATTTAATTTATTTAATTTATTTAATTTATTTAGTTAATTTATTTAATTTATTTAATTTATTTAATTTATTTAATTTATTTAATTTATTTAATTTATTTAATTTATTTAATTTATTTAATTTATTTAATTATTTAATTTATTTAATTTATTTAATTAATTTAATTTATTTAATTTATTTAATTTATTTAATTTATTTAATTTATTTAATTTATTTAATTTATTTAATTTATTTAATTTATTTAATTTATTTAATTTATTTAATTTATTTAATTTATTTAATTTATTTAATTTATTTAATTTATTTAATTTATTTAATTTATTTAATTTATTTAATTTATTTAATTTATTTAATTTATTTAATTTATTTAATTTATTTAATTTATTTAATTTATTTAATTTATTTAATTTATTTAATTTATTTAATTTATTTAATTTATTTAATTTATTTAATTTATTTAATTTATTTAATTTATTTAATTTATTTAATTTATTTAATTATTTAATTTATTTAATTTATTTAATTTATTTAATTTATTTAATTTATTTAATTTATTTAATTTATTTAATTTATTTAATTTATTTAATTTATTTAATTTATTTAATTTATTTAATTTATTTAATTTATTTAATTTATTTAATTTATTTAATTTATTTAATTTATTTAATTTATTTAATTTATTTAATTTATTTAATTTATTTAATTTATTTAATTTATTTAATTTATTTAATTTATTTAATTTATTTAATTTATTTAATTTATTTAATTTATTTAATTTATTTATTTTATTTATTTATTTAATTTATTTAATTTATTTAATTTATTTAATTTATTTAATTTATTTAATTTATTTATTTTATTTAATTTATTTAATTTATTTAATTTATTTAATTTATTTAATTTATTTAATTTATTTAATTTATTTAATTTATTTAATTTATTTAATTTATTTAATTTATTTAATTTATTTAATTTATTTAATTTATTTAATTTATTTAATTTATTTAATTTATTTAATTTATTTAATTTATTTAATTTATTTAATTTATTTAATTTATTTAATTTATTTAATTTATTTAATTTATTTAATTTATTTAATTTATTTAATTTATTTAATTTATTTAATTTATTTAATTTATTTAATTTATTTAATTTATTTAATTTATTTAATTTTATTTAATTTATTTAATTTATTTAATTATTTAATTTATTTAATTTATTTAATTTATTTAATTTATTTAATTTATTTAATTTATTTAATTTATTTAATTTATTTAATTTATTTAATTTATTTAATTTATTTAATTTATTTAATTTATTTAATTTATTTAATTTATTTAATTTATTTAATTTATTTAATTTATTTAATTTATTTAATTTATTTAATTTATTTAATTTATTTAATTTATTTAATTTATTTAATTTATTTAATTTATTTAATTTATTTAATTTATTTAATTTATTTAATTTATTTAATTTATTTAATTTATTTAATTTATTTAATTTATTTAATTTATTTAATTTATTTAATTTATTTAATTTATTTAATTTATTTAATTTATTTAATTTATTTAATTTATTTAATTTATTTAATTTATTTAATTTATTTAATTTATTTAATTTATTTAATTTATTTAATTTATTTAATTTATTTAATTTATTTAATTTATTTAATTTATTTAATTTATTTAATTTATTTAATTTATTTAATTTATTTAATTTATTTAATTTATTTAATTTATTTAATTTATTTAATTTATTTATTTATTTAATTTATTTAATTTATTTAATTTATTTAATTTATTTAATTTATTTAATTTATTTAATTTATTTTAATTTATTTAATTTATTTAATTTATTTAATTTATTTAATTTATTTAATTTATTTAATTTATTTAATTTATTTAATTTATTTAATTTATTTAATTTATTTAATTTATTTAATTTATTTAATTTATTTAATTTATTTAATTTATTTAATTTATTTAATTTATTTAATTTATTTAATTTATTTAATTTATTTAATTTATTTAATTTATTTAATTTATTTAATTTATTTAATTTATTTAATTTATTTAATTTATTTAATTTATTTAATTTATTTAATTTATTTAATTTATTTAATTTATTTAATTTATTTAATTTATTTAATTTATTTAATTTATTTAATTTATTTAATTTATTTAATTTATTTAATTTATTTAATTTATTTAATTTATTTAATTTATTTAATTTATTTAATTTATTTAATTTATTTAATTTATTTAATTTATTTAATTTATTTAATTTATTTAATTTATTTAATTTATTTAATTTATTTAATTTATTTAATTTATTTAATTTATTTAATTTATTTAATTTATTTAATTTATTTAATTTATTTAATTTATTTAATTTATTTAATTTATTTAATTTATTTAATTTATTTAATTTATTTAATTTATTTAATTTATTTAATTTATTTAATTTATTTAATTTATTTAATTTATTTAATTTATTTAATTTATTTAATTTATTTAATTTATTTAATTTATTTAATTTATTTAATTTATTTAATTTATTTAATTTATTTAGTTTATTTAATTTATTTAATTTATTTAATTTATTTAATTTATTTAATTTATTTAATTTATTTAATTTATTTAATTTATTTAATTTATTTAATTTATTTAATTTATTTAATTTATTTAATTTATTTAATTTATTTAATTTATTTAATTTATTTAATTTATTTAATTTATTTAATTTATTTAATTTATTTAATTTATTTAATTTATTTAATTTATTTAATTTATTTAATTTATTTAATTTATTTAATTTATTTAAGATGTTGGAAGAATTGCCGTGTTTCTTGGCGCGCCGGTCGGAACCTACCTAGAGGACCCTCCATATCAATTCCTTGAATATTGAAAATTACCCGCCTCATTGGACACGGACATTAAACTAAATAAAGGATTAGACGTTTTTAGAAGGATATCTTTGTTATAAACTGTACAGAAATATAATTTTTTTAAATGGAAATATTATTCATCCATGGGATGGTAATATAGATAGCGAGTATCTACTGAAAATGAAGAATTTATAAATATCCTATGAAATTAAGAAAATAATCTTAGACATATTCTCGTTCTTCTCCGCATCAATCAGTTTTGTTGAGTAAATTAACAAAATTAGCCTATTTTCGTCTTTCTGTGTCTAATCTAGTTCCAGAATCTAGTACTTTTCTTACAAAATCCAAGCCACCCCACACGCGGAGTTCCCGACCAGTAATTAATTTCATGTACTAGCTTTTTTATATCACCCTGTATATCAACAACTTGTTACACACATAACACATACTTACAGTTCCGCAATAAATCTAACTGACAATTTAGACCTTAATTTGATACACACATTGAATAATAATTACCATTATTTGTAAATTAATATATAGCCTGAGGGTGTTCTAGAAGTCAAATCTTACACTACTTTCGGAGAAAGTCAAAAAATGTGCCGAGATTTACAAAACTTCCCAAAAAAGAACATTTCTTGAAGTATATTAATACAAATGGTCCATTTTTGACTTTCTGTCTATAATCTAAGATCAGACACTTGTAATTCTAATATTAAAACCAAGAAGGGCCACATAGTTTAGAAGAAATACGAACAAAAATTTTAAATTCAATGATTATTTCTTTCTTATTGCTGCAATTTCTTTGTTTTCCTAGTAAAGTTACAAGAGGAGGACCAAAAATTCATGACTTTTAAATATTATATGAAATAAAAGTAAATAGATGTTGGAAAAATTGCCGTGTTTCTTGGCGCACCGGTCAGAACCTACGTAGAAGACCCTCCATATCAACCCGTTGGATATTGAATATCACCCGCCTCATTGGACACGGACATTAAGCTAAATAAAGAATTGGACGTTTTTAGAAGGATATTTTTGTTAAAAACTGTACAGAAATGCAATTTTTTTAATGGAAATATTATACATCCATGGGATGGGAATATAGATAGCGAATATCTACTGAAAATGAAGAATTTATAAATATCTTATACAATTAAGCCAATAATTTTAGACATATTCTCTAATTCTCTGAATCAATCAGTTTTGGGGAGTAAATTAACAAAATTAGCCTATTTTCGTCTTTCCGTCTCTAATCTAATTCCAGAGTCTTGTACTTCTCTTACAAAACACAAGTAATGCAAATGAACTGAATCAAGATTTGAACAAAATTTTTGAATTCATAGAATATTTTCCATCTTGTACTGTAATTCCCTTGTTTTCCCAGAAAAGTTAGTAAGAAGTATTGATAATGAAGGATTCTAAATTATTTTGCAAAATTAGACCAGGAATTTTAGAGATCTTTCCGTATTTCCCTGAAAAATAAGTTTACGGGTGTAAATTATTACAAATAGCCCATTTTCGGATCTCCTTCTCCAATCTAAGTTTGGAATCTTGTACTTCTCATATAAAATCGAAGAAATGCTGGTAAGTTGAGTTTAAATTAGAGCCAAACATCTAAATTCAAAGGATATTTCGAATTTCCATATTTTCCTAGAGATATTATAACGAATGAATCGAAAATGGAGGATTTTTAGAATACTACTCTAAATAAAATTAATATGCTTGGAGTAATTTTCGTATTTGCCTTAAAAATGTAATACAAGGAGATTACGGCACAAAATACGAAGGAATCATTGAATTTAGACTTTTCGTTCTAATTTGAGCTCAATTTAGACTAAATGGGTCGTTTTTATTAACTTACGCATCAAAACTCATTTTTTAGGGAAATATGAATAGATCTCGAAGATTAGTAGTATTACTTTGCATGAACTCTTGCATTCTTGATACTTCTGTATACGTTGTCTTGGAAAACTCAATATACTTACATTTCTTGGTTTTTGTAGTAGAAGTACAAGATTGTGAACTGAGATCAGAGATAGAGAGCTCAAAATGGACCATTTGGGTTAATTTACATCCCGAAATTTATTTTTCAAGGAAATACAAAAGGAACTATAAGATTATTATTATTTTTTTCTATAATATTTAATTAATCCTGCATTTTCAAGAAATGCAAGTATATTGAGTTTTCCAATACAACGTATTAAAGAAGTATGAAAAATGTAAGATTTCATGCAAAAAAATTCTATTTATCTTAGAGATCTATTTATATTTCCCTAAAAAATGGCTTTTGGAGCTTAAGATAAAAAGAACGACCCATTTAGTCAATAGTTTAGGGTAAATTAAGCTCAAATTGGAACAAAAAGTCTAAATTCTATGATTTCATCGTATATTGTATCGTAATCTCCTTGTAATCCATTTTTAAGGGAAATACGAAAATATCTCCAAGAATATTTGATTTATTAAGAGTAGTATTCTAAAAAATCCCCATTTTCGATTCTTTCGTTATAACATCACTAGGAAAATATGGAAATACGAAATAATCATTGAATTTAGCCGTTTGGCTCAAATTTAAACTTAACTTACTAGCATTTCTTGGATTTTATATGAGAAGTACAAGATTCCAAACTTAGATTGGAGAATGAAATTCGAAAATTGGCTAATTGTGATAATTTACATCCGGAAACTAATTTTTCAGGAAAATACGGAAAGATCTCTGTAATTACAGGTCTAATTTTGTAAAATAATTTACGAAATAATAATTGAATTTAGATGTTTGGCTCTAATTTAAACTCCACTTACTAGCAATTCTTGGATTTTTATGAGAAGTAAAAGATTGCAAACTTAGATTGGAGAATTAAAGCCGAAAATGGGCCATGTGTGATAATTTACATCCGGAAACTTATTTTTCAGGGAAATACGAAAAGATCTCTAAAACCACTGGAAATATCGATTGTGCAAGATTCTTAAATTTCTTATAAGACTAAACCAATAATCTCCGAGATAATATCGTATTTTCCTGAAAAATAAATTTTGGGAAGTTGATTTACATAAATGGTCCATTTTTGATTTTCTGCCTATAATCTAAGTTCAGATCTTGCACTTCTACTTCAAAATCCAAGAAATGTATGGAAAATAAGTTCAAATTAGAATCAAATACGTGAATTCAATGATTATTTCCAATTCTGAGCTGTAATTGCCTTTGTTTTCCTAGAAAGATTATTACAGAAGTATCGAAAATGCAGAATTCGCAAATATTTTAGAAAATTAAAATAATTATCTTAAAGATCTTTCCGTATTTCCCTGAAAAATATGTCTCGGAATGGTAGTTACCACAAATGGCACTTTTTGACTTTCTGTCTATAATCTAAGTTCAGGATTTAGTACTTCTACTATGAAAACCAAGAATGGAGCTTAATTCTTTCGAAATAATCATAAAGCACCTAAATTCGATGGTTTTCTCGTATTTCCTTATTTTAATGGAGAAGTTGTTATAACTTTTGTTACAAAAGAATCGAAAATGCAGGTTTTTTAATATGTTACCCTAAATAAAACTTGTTATCTCTGAAATATATTCGTATTTCCCTTAAAAATGGATAAAAATTAGATTACAGCACAGAATATGAAGAAATCATTGAATATAGACATTTTGTTCTAATCTGGATACAATTTACTTTAGATTAGAGATTGAAAGTCCAAAATAGGTCGTTTTTACTAACTTACATTCTAAAACCCATTTCTCATTGAAATATGAATAGATCTCTAATATTGAGAGCATGATTTTGTATATTATTCAAAAGCCTTGCAGTTTTGATACTTCTTTATAAGTTCTCTTGGAAAATAAGGAAATTACAACTCTAAATACGGAAAAAATCATTGAATTTAAAGTTTTTGTTCTTATTTCGACTAAATTAGGTCGCATTTCTTGGTCTTTGTATTAGAACTTCAAGATTCTGAACTTAGATTGTAGACTGAATGACAAAAATGGGCCATTTGTATTAATTTACTTTCCGAAACCTATTTCGCAGAGGAATACGAGAACATTTCTAAGATTATCTGTTTTATTTGGTATAATATTAAAAAATCCTGCCTTTTCGATATTTCGATAATAACTTTTTCTTCCTTTTCGATATTTCTATAATAACTTTTCTAGGAGAACAAAAGAATTACAGCACAAAATACGAAATAATCACTAAATTTAGCAGTTTTGTGCTAATTTGGACTAAATTTACTTGCATTTCTTGGTTTTTGTGGAAGAAGAACAGGATTCTGAACTTTAGACTAAAGTCGGAAAGTCCAAAATGGGCCGTTTGTGTCAATATCAATCCCGAAATTAACTATTCAAGGAAATACGAAATGACCTCTAAGATTATTGGTATTATTTTGTATATTATTTAAATATTCTACATTTTCGATACTCCTATACCTGCTTTTCTAGAAAAACAAGATGATTAAATCACAAAATACGAAATAATCAGTGAAGTCATACATTTTGTTCTAATTTGGAATCAATGTACATGGATTTCTTGGATTTTGTAGGAGAACTACAAGACGTTATACATAGATTAGAGACTGAAAGTCAATAATGGGCCATTTTTATTGTTTTTAAAAAAAATGTAACATGTTAATATCAGTTAGAATTCTAATTTAACTTTTGTGAATCGTAACATTGCATCCTTACTTAAACCGGGAGATGTAAAGTATTGTGCGAGATCTAATTTTATATGTTTAGCGACACATTTCGAAAATCTTCAAAGAAATCTGTTAATATGAGAACATCAGGAAGTAAATAAATTTTTGTATAATCCATTAAAATTTGACATATTAAGATTGCTGCGTTTTCGACACTTCTATTCTAACTTTCTTTGAAAGACAAGATATTTATATCACAAAATCCGAATTAATCAGTGAAATCACACATTTTGTTCTTATTTGAAATCAAATAACAGGATATCTTGCTTTTTGTAGTAAAAGTACAAGATTTTTAATAGAGATTAGAGATTGAAAGACAAAATTGGGCCGTTTTTGTTAATTTACTTTTCAAAAACCATTTTTCGGGGAAATACGAAAAGATCTCGAAAATGACTTGTATTATTTTATGTAATATTTAAAAATTTTGTATTTTTAATACTCCTGTTTTAACTTCACTAGGAAAACAACGACATTACAACAAAAAAATAAGAAATAATCATTGAATTTAAAATTTGTATTCTTATTTCATCTTAAGTAGGCGACATTTCTTGGTTTCTGTATTAGAATAAAAAGATTCTTAACTTTAATTATAGACACAAAGGTAAAAATGGACCGTTTGTAATTATATACTTCAAGAAATGCATTATTTTGGGAGATTTTGGAAATCTCCAAAAATCCTAGTAGTCACTTGGCCACTTTGCGTGGGAAAAAAATTTCGACGTTCGGGACATAATAGAAAATTAAAACTTTCAATGGTTTTCGTCGTTGTGATGAAGAAATTTATTAGAAATTATAAAAATTAAACCCACAAACTAGAATTACAATAAATTAAATAAATTAAATAAATTACATAAATTACATAAATTACATAAATTACATAAATTAAATAAATTAAATAAATTAAATAAATTAAATAAATTAAATAAATTAAATAAATTAAATAAATTAAATAAATTAAATAAATTAAATAAATTAAATAAATTAAATAAATTAAATAAATTAAATAAATTAAATAAATTAAATAAATTAAATAAATTAAATAAATTAAATAAATTAAATAAATTAAATAAATTAAATAAATTAAATAAATTAAATAAATTAAATAAATTAAATAAATTAAATAAATTAAATAAATTAAATAAATTAAATAAATTAAATAAATTAAATAAATTAAATAAATTAAATAAATTAAATAAATTAAATAAATTAAATAAATTAAATAAATTAAATAAATTAAATAAATTAAATAAATTAAATAAATTAAATAAATTAAATAAATTAAATAAATTAAATAAATTAAATAAATTAAATAAATTAAATAAATTAAATAAATTAAATAAATTAAATAAATTAAATAAATTAAATCAATTAAATAAATTAAAGGAATTAAAGAAATTAAAGGAATTAAAGAAATTAAAGGAATTAAAGAAATTAAAGGAATTAAAGAAATTAAAGGAATTAAAGAAATTAAAGAAATTAAAGAAATTAAAGAAATTAAAGAAATTAAATAAATTAAAGAAATTAAATAAATTAAAGAAATTAAATAAATTAAAGAAATTAAATAAATTAAAGAAATTAAAGAAATTAAAGAAATTAAAGAAATTAAAGAAATTAAAGAAATTAAAGAAATTAAAGAAATTAAAGAAATTAAAGAAATTAAATAAATTAAATAAATTAAATAAATTAAATAAATTAAATAAATTAAATAAATTAAATAAATTAAATAAATTAAAGAAATTAAAGAAATTAAAGAAATTAAAGAAATTAAAGAAATTAAAGAAATTAAAGAACTTAAAGAAGTTAAAGAAATTAAAGAAATTAAAGAAATTAAAGAAATTAAAGAAATTAAAGGAATTAAAGAAATTAAAGAAATTAAAGCAATTAAAGAAATTAAAGAAATTAAAGAAATTAAAGAAATTAAAGAAATTAAAGAAATTAAAGAAATTAAAGAAATTAAAGAAATTAAAGAAATTAAAGAAATTAAAGAAATTAAAGAAATTAAAGAAATTAAAGAAATTAAAGAAATTAAAGAAATTAAAGAAATTAAAGAAATTAAAGAAATTAAAGAAATTAAAGAAATTAAAGAAAATAAAGAAATTAAAGAAATTAAAGAAATTAAAGAAATTAAAGAAATTAAAGAAATTAAAGAAATTAAAGAAATTAAAGAAATTAAAGAATTAAAGAAATTAAAGAAATTAAAGAAATTAAAGAAATTAAAGAAATTAAAGAAATTAAAGAAATTAAAGAAATTAAAGAAATTAAAGAAATTAAAGAAATTAAAGAAATTAAAGAAATTAAAGAAATTAAAGAAATTAAAGAAATTAAAGAAATTAAAGAAATTAAAGAAATTAAAGAAATTAAAGAAATTAAAGAAATTAAAGAAATTAAAGAAATTAAAGAAATTAAAGAAATTAAAGAAATTAAAGAAATTAAAGAAATTAAAGAAATTAAAGAAATTAAAGAAATTAAAGAAATTAAAGAAATTAAAGAAATTAAAGAAATTAAAGAAATTAAAGAAATTAAAGAAATTAAAGAAATTAAAGAAATTAAAGAAATTAAAGAAATTAAAGAAATTAAAGAAATTAAAGAAATTAAAGAAATTAAAGAAATTAAAGAAATTAAAGAAATTAAAGAAATTAAAGAAATTAAAGAAATTAAAGAAATTAAAGAAATTAAAGAAATTAAAGAAATTAAAGAAATTAAAGAAATTAAAGAAATTAAAGAAATTAAAGAAATTAAAGAAATTAAAGAAATTAAAGAAATTGAAGAAATTAAAGAAATTAAAGAAATTAAAGAAATTAAAGAAATTAAAGAAATTAAAGAAATTAAAGAAATTAAAGAAATTAAAGAAATTAAAGAAATTAAAGAAATTAAAGAAATTAAAGAAATTAAAGAAATTAAAGAAATTAAAGAAATTAAAGAAATTAAAGAAATTAAAGAAATTAAAGAAATTAAAGAAATTAAAGAAATTAAAGAAATTAAAGAAATTAAAGAAATTAAAGAAATTAAAGAAATTAAAGAAATTAAAGAAATTAAAGAAATTAAAGAAATTAAAGAAATTAAAGAAATTAAAGAAATTAAAGAAATTAAAGAAATTAAAGAAATTAAAGAAATTAATGAAATTAAATAAATTAAATAAATTAAAGAAATTAAATAAATTAAATAAATTAAATAAATTAAATAAATTAAATAAATTAAATAAATTAAATAAATTAAATAAATTAAATAAATTAAATAAATTAAATAAATTAAATAAATTAAATAAATTAAATAAATTAATAAATTAAAAAAATTAATAAATTAAATAAATTAAATTATATAAATTTATTTAATGTTTTTAATTTATTTAAAATATTTAATTTATTTAATTTATTTAATTTATTTAATTTATTTAATTTATTTAGTTAATTTATTTAATTTATTTAATTTATTTAATTTATTTAATTTATTTAATTTATTTAATTTATTTAATTTATTTAATTTATTTAATTTATTTAATTTATTTAATTTATTTAATTTATTTAATTTATTTAATTTATTTAATTTATTTAATTTATTTAATTTATTTAATTTATTTAATTTATTTAATTTATTTAATTTATTTAATTTATTTAATTTATTTAATTTATTTAATTTATTTAATTTATTTAATTTATTTAATTTATTTAATTTATTTAATTTATTTAATTTATTTAATTTATTTAATTTATTTAATTTATTTAATTTATTTAATTTATTTAATTTATTTAATTTATTTAATTTATTTAATTTATTTAATTTATTTAATTTATTTAATTTATTTAATTTATTTAATTTATTTAATTTATTTAATTTATTTAATTTATTTAATTTATTTAATTTATTTAATTTATTTAATTTATTTAATTTATTTAATTTATTTAATTTATTTAATTTATTTAATTTATTTAATTTATTTAATTTATTTAATTTATTTAATTTATTTAATTTATTTAATTTATTTAATTTATTTAATTTATTTAATTTATTTAATTTATTTAATTTATTTAATTTATTTAATTTATTTAATTTATTTAATTTATTTAATTTATTTAATTTATTTATTTATTTAATTTATTTAATTTATTTAATTTATTTAATTTATTTAATTTATTTAATTTATTTATTTATTTAATTTATTTAATTTATTTAATTTATTTAATTTATTTAATTTATTTAATTTATTTAATTTATTTAATTTATTTAATTTATTTAATTTATTTAATTTATTTAATTTATTTAATTTATTTAATTTATTTAATTTATTTAATTTATTTAATTTATTTAATTTATTTAATTTATTTAATTTATTTAATTTATTTAATTTATTTAATTTATTTAATTTATTTAATTTATTTAATTTATTTAATTTATTTAATTTATTTAATTTATTTAATTTATTTAATTTATTTAATTTATTTAATTTATTTAATTTATTTAATTTATTTAATTTATTTAATTTATTTAATTTATTTAATTTATTTAATTTATTTAATTTATTTAATTTATTTAATTTATTTAATTTATTTAATTTATTTAATTTATTTAATTTATTTAATTTATTTAATTTATTTAATTTATTTAATTTATTTAATTTATTTAATTTATTTAATTTATTTAATTTATTTAATTTATTTAATTTATTTAATTTATTTAATTTATTTAATTTATTTAATTTATTTAATTTATTTAATTTATTTAATTTATTTAATTTATTTAATTTATTTAATTTATTTAATTTATTTAATTTATTTAATTTATTTAATTTATTTAATTTATTTAATTTATTTAATTTATTTAATTTATTTAATTTATTTAATTTATTTAATTTATTTAATTTATTTAATTTATTTAATTTATTTAAT
Organism: Diaprepes abbreviatus; assembly: GCA_034092305.1. Lineage (NCBI taxonomy): Eukaryota > Metazoa > Arthropoda > Insecta > Coleoptera > Curculionidae > Diaprepes > Diaprepes abbreviatus. The sequence continues at coordinate 28,073 of JASJET010000471.1, forward strand.
TTATTTAATTTATTTAATTTATTTAATTTATTTAATTTATTTAATTTATTTAATTTATTTAATTTATTTAATTTATTTAATTTATTTAATTTATTTAATTTATTTAATTTATTTAATTTATTTAATTTATTTAATTTATTTAATTTATTTAATTTATTTAATTTATTTAATTTATTTAATTTATTTAATTTATTTAATTTATTTAATTTATTTAATTTATTTAATTTATTTAATTTATTTAATTTATTTAATTTATTTAATTTATTTAATTTATTTAATTTATTTAATTTATTTAATTTATTTAATTTATTTAATTTATTTAATTTATTTAATTTATTTAATTTATTTAATTTATTTAATTTATTTAATTTATTTAATTTATTTAATTTATTTAATTTATTTAATTTATTTAATTTATTTAATTTATTTAATTTATTTAATTTATTTAATTTATTTAATTTATTTAATTTATTTAATTTATTTAATTTATTTAATTTATTTAATTTATTTAATTTATTTAATTTATTTAATTTATTTAATTTATTTAATTTATTTAATTTATTTAATTTATTTAATTTATTTAATTTATTTAATTTATTTAATTTATTTAATTTATTTAATTTATTTAATTTATTTAATTTATTTAATTTATTTAATTTATTTAATTTATTTAATTTATTTAATTTATTTAATTTATTTAATTTATTTAATTTATTTAATTTATTTAATTTATTTAATTTATTTAATTTATTTAATTTATTTAATTTATTTAATTTATTTAATTTATTTAATTTATTTAATTTATTTAATTTATTTAATTTATTTAATTTATTTAATTTATTTAATTTATTTAATTTATTTAATTTATTTAATTTATTTAATTTATTTAATTTATTTAATTTATTTAATTTATTTAATTTATTTAATTTATTTAATTTATTTAATTTATTTAATTTATTTAATTTATTTAATTTATTTAATTTATTTAATTTATTTAATTTATTTAATTTATTTAATTTATTTAATTTATTTAATTTATTTAATTTATTTAATTTATTTAATTTATTTAATTTATTTAATTTATTTAATTTATTTAATTTATTTAATTTATTTAATTTATTTAATTTATTTAATTATTTAATTTATTTAATTTATTTAATTTATTTAATTTATTTAATTTATTTAATTTATTTAATTTATTTAATTTATTTAATTTATTTAATTTATTTAATTTATTTAATTTATTTAATTTATTTAATTTATTTAATTTATTTAATTTATTTAATTTATTTAATTTATTTAATTTATTTAATTTATTTAATTTATTTAATTTATTTAATTTATTTAATTTATTTAATTTATTTAATTTATTTAATTTATTTAATTTATTTAATTTATTAATTTATTTAATTTATTTAATTTATTTAATTTATTTAATTTATTTAATTTATTTAATTTATTTAATTTATTTAATTTATTTAATTTATTTAATTTATTTAATTTATTTAATTTATTTAATTTATTTAATTTATTTAATTTATTTAATTTATTTAATTTATTTAATTTATTTAATTTATTTAATTTATTTAATTTATTTAATTTATTTAATTTATTTAATTTATTTAATTTATTTAATTTATTTAATTTATTTAATTTATTTAATTTATTTAATTTATTTAATTTATTTAATTTATTTAATTTATTTAATTTATTTAATTTATTTAATTTATTTAATTTATTTAATTTATTTAATTTATTTAATTTATTTAATTTATTTAATTTATTTAACTTATTTAACTTATTTAACTTATTTAACTTATTTAACTTATTTAACTTATTTAACTTATTTAACTTATTTAACTTATTTAATTTATTTAATTTATTTAATTTATTTAATTTATTTAATTTATTTAATTTATTTAATTTATTTAATTTATTTAATTTATTTAATTTATTTAATTTATTTAATATATTTAATTTATTTAATTTATTTACTTTAATTTATTTAATTTATTTAAGATGTTGGAAGAATTGCCGTGTTTCTTGGCGCGCCGGTCGGAACCTACCTAGAGGACCCTCCATATCAATTCCTTGAATATTGAAAATTACCCGCCTCATTGGACACGGACATTAAACTAAATAAAGGATTAGACGTTTTTAGAAGGATATCTTTGTTATAAACTGTACAGAAATATAATTTTTTTAAATGGAAATATTATTCATCCATGGGATGGTAATATAGATAGCGAGTATCTACTGAAAATGAAGAATTTATAAATATCCTATGAAATTAAGAAAATAATCTTAGACATATTCTCGTTCTTCTCCGCATCAATCAGTTTTGTTGAGTAAATTAACAAAATTAGCCTATTTTCGTCTTTCTGTGTCTAATCTAGTTCCAGAATCTAGTACTTTTCTTACAAAATCCAAGCCACCCCACACGCGGAGTTCCCGACCAGTAATTAATTTCATGTACTAGCTTTTTTATATCACCCTGTATATCAACAACTTGTTACACACATAACACATACTTACAGTTCCGCAATAAATCTAACTGACAATTTAGACCTTAATTTGATACACACATTGAATAATAATTACCATTATTTGTAAATTAATATATAGCCTGAGGGTGTTCTAGAAGTCAAATCTTACACTACTTTCGGAGAAAGTCAAAAAATGTGCCGAGATTTACAAAACTTCCCAAAAAAGAACATTTTCTTGAAGTATATTAATACAAATGGTCCATTTTTGACTTTCTGTCTATAATCTAAGATCAGACACTTGTAATTCTAATATTAAAACCAAGAAGGGCCACATAGTTTAGAAGAAATACGAACAAAAATTTTAAATTCAATGATTATTTCTTTCTTATTGCTGCAATTTCTTTGTTTTCCTAGTAAAGTTACAAGAGGAGGACCAAAAATTCATGACTTTTAAATATTATATGAAATAAAAGTAAATAGATGTTGGAAAAATTGCCGTGTTTCTTGGCGCACCGGTCAGAACCTACGTAGAAGACCCTCCATATCAACCCGTTGGATATTGAATATCACCCGCCTCATTACGGACATTAAGCTAAATAAAGAATTGGACGTTTTTAGAAGGATATTTTTGTTAAAAACTGTACAGAAATGCAATTTTTTTAAATGGAAATATTATACATCCATGGGATGGGAATATAGATAGCGAATATCTACTGAAAATGAAGAATTTATAAATATCTTATACAATTAAGCCAATAATTTTAGACATATTCTCTAATTCTCTGAATCAATCAGTTTTGGGGAGTAAATTAACAAAATTAGCCTATTTTCGTCTTTCCGTCTCTAATCTAATTCCAGAGTCTTGTACTTCTCTTACAAAACACAAGTAATGCAAATGAACTGAATCAAGATTTGAACAAAATTTTTGAATTCATAGAATATTTTCCATCTTGTACTGTAATTCCCTTGTTTTCCCAGAAAAGTTAGTAAGAAGTATTGATAATGAAGGATTCTAAATTATTTTGCAAAATTAGACCAGGAATTTTAGAGATCTTTCCGTATTTCCCTGAAAAATAAGTTTCCGGGTGTAAATTATTACAAATAGCCCATTTTCGGATCTCCTTCTCCAATCTAAGTTTGGAATCTTGTACTTCTCATATAAAATCGAAGAAATGCTGGTAAGTTGAGTTTAAATTAGAGCCAAACATCTAAATTCAAAGGATATTTCGAATTTCCATATTTTCCTAGAGATATTATAACGAATGAATCGAAAATGGAGGATTTTTAGAATACTACTCTAAATAAAATTAATATGCTTGGAGTAATTTTCGTATTTGCCTTAAAAATGTAATACAAGGAGATTACGGCACAAAATACGAAGGAATCATTGAATTTAGACTTTTCGTTCTAATTTGAGCTCAATTTAGACTAAATGGGTCGTTTTTATTAACTTACGCATCAAAACTCATTTTTTAGGGAAATATGAATAGATCTCGAAGATTAGTAGTATTACTTTGCATGAACTCTTGCATTTTTGATACTTCTGTATACGTTGTCTTGGAAAACTCAATATACTTACATTTCTTGGTTTTTGTAGTAGAAGTACAAGATTGTGAACTGAGATCAGAGATAGAGAGCTTTGCATCCCGAAATTTATTTTTCAAGGAAATACAAAAGGAACTATAAGATTATTATTATTTTTTTCTATAATATTTAATTAATCCTGCATTTTCAAGAAATGCAAGTATATTGAGTTTTCCAATACAACGCATTAAAGAAGTATGAAAAATGTAAGATTTCATGCAAAAAAATTCTATTTATCTTAGAGATCTATTTATATTTCCCTAAAAAATGGCTTTTGGAGCGTAAGATAAAAAGAACGACCCATTTAGTCAATAGTTTAGGGTAAATTAAGCTCAAATTGGAACAAAAAGTCTAAATTCTATGATTTCATCGTATATTGTATCGTAATCTCCTTGTAATCCATTTTTAAGGGAAATACGAAAATATCTCCAAGAATATTTGATTTATTAAGAGTAGTATTCTAAAAAATCCCCATTTTCGATTCTTTCGTTATAACATCACTATGAAAATATGGAAATACGAAATAATCATTGAATTTAGCCGTTTGGCTCAAATTTAAACTTAACTTACTAGCATTTCTTGGATTTTATATGAGAAGTACAAGATTCCAAACTTAGATTGGAGAATGAAATTCGAAAATTGGCTAATTGTGATAATTTACATCCGGAAACTAATTTTTCAGGAAAATACGGAAAGATCTCTGTAATTACAGGTCTAATTTTGTAAAATAATTTACGAAATAATAATTGAATTTAGATGTTTGGCTCTAATTTAAACTCCACTTACTAGCAATTCTTGGATTTTTATGAGAAGTAAAAGATTGCAAACTTAGATTGGAGAATTAAAGCCGAAAATGGGCCATGTGTGATAATTTACATCCGGAAACTTATTTTTCAGGGAAATACGAAAAGATCTCTAAAACCACTGGAAATATCGATTGTGCAAGATTCTTAAATTTCTTATAAGACTAAACCAATAATCTCCGAGATAATATCGTATTTTCCTGAAAAATAAATTTTGGGAAGTTGATTTACATAAATGGTCCATTTTTGATTTTCTGCCTATAATCTAAGTTCAGATCTTGCACTTCTACTTCAAAATCCAAGAAATGTATGGAAAATAAGTTCAAATTAGAATCAAATACGTGAATTCAATGATTATTTCCAATTCTGAGCTGTAATTGCCTTTGTTTTCCTAGAAAGATTATTACAGAAGTATCGAAAATGCAGAATTCTCAAATATTTTAGAAAATTAAAATAATTATCTTAAAGATCTTTCCGTATTTCCCTGAAAAATATGTCTCGGAATGGTAGTTACCACAAATGGCACTTTTTGACTTTCTGTCTATAATCTAAGTTCAGGATTTAGTACTTCTACTATGAAAACCAAGAATGGAGCTTAATTCTTTCGAAATAATCATAAAGCACCTAAATTCGATGATTTTCTCGTATTTCCTTATTTTAATGGAGAAGTTGTTATAACTTTTGTTACAAAAGAATCGAAAATGCAGGTTTTTTAATATGTTACCCTAAATAAAACTTGTTATCTCTGAAATATATTCGTATTTCCCTTAAAAATGGATAAAAATGAGATTACAGCACAGAATATGAAGAAATCATTGAATATAGACATTTTGTTCTAATCTGGATACAATTTACTTTAGATTAGAGATTGAAAGTCCAAAATAGGTCGTTTTTACTAACTTACATTCTAAAACCCATTTCTCATTGAAATATGAATAGATCTCTAATATTGAGAGCATGATTTTGTATATTATTCAAAAGCCTTGCAGTTTTGATACTTCTTTATAAGTTCTCTTGGAAAATAAGGAAATTACAACTCTAAATACGGAAAAAATCATTGAATTTAAAGTTTTTGTTCTTATTTCGACTAAATTAGGTCGCATTTCTTGGTCTTTGTATTAGAACTTCAAGATTCTGAACTTAGATTGTAGACTGAATGACAAAAATGGGCCATTTGTATTAATTTACTTTCCGAAACCTATTTCGCAGAGGAATACGAGAACATTTCTAAGATTATCTGTTTTATTTGGTATAATATTAAAAAATCCTGCCTTTTCGATATTTCGATAATAACTTTTTCTTCCTTTTCGATATTTCTATAATAACTTTTCTAGGAGAACAAAAGAATTACAGCACAAAATACGAAATAATCACTAAATTTAGCAGTTTTGTGCTAATTTGGACTAAATTTACTTGCATTTCTTGGTTTTTGTGGAAGAAGAACAGGATTCTGAACTTTAGACTAAAGTCGGAAAGTCCAAAATGGGCCGTTTGTGTCAATATCAATCCCGAAATTAACTATTCAAGGAAATACGAAATGACCTCTAAGATTATTGGTATTATTTTGTATATTATTTAAATATTCTACATTTTCGATACTCCTATACCTGCTTTTCTAGAAAAACAAGATGATTAAATCACAAAATACGAAATAATCAGTGAAGTCATACATTTTGTTCTAATTTGGAATCAATGTACATGGATTTCTTGGATTTTGTAGGAGAACTACAAGACGTTATACATAGATTAGAGACTGAAAGTCAATAATGGGCCATTTTTATTGTTTTTAAAAAAAATGTAACATGTTAATATCAGTTAGAATTCTAATTTAACTTTTGTGAATCGTAACATTGCATCCTTACTTAAACCGGGAGATGTAAAGTATTGTGCGAGATCTAATTTTATATGTTTAGCGACACATTTCGAAAATCTTCAAAGAAATCTGTTAATATGAGAACATCAGGAAGTAAATAAATTTTTGTATAATCCATTAAAATTTGACATATTAAGATTGCTGCGTTTTCGACACTTCTATTCTAACTTTCTTTGAAAGACAAGATATTTATATCACAAAATCCGAATTAATTAGTGAAATCACACATTTTGTTCTTATTTGAAATCAAATAACAGGATATCTTGCTTTTTGTACTAAAAGTACAAGATTTTTAATAGAGATTAGAGATTGAAAGACAAAATTGGGCCGTTTTTGTTAATTTACTTTTCAAAAATCATTTTTCGGGGAAATACGAAAAGATCTCGAAAATGACTTGTATTATTTTATGTAATATTTAAAAATTTTGTATTTTTAATACTCCTGTTTTAACTTCACTAGGAAAACAACGACATTACAACAAAAAAATAAGAAATAATCATTGAATTTAAAATTTGTATTCTTATTTCATCTTAAGTAGGCGACATTTCTTGGTTTCTGTATTAGAATAAAAAGATTCTTAACTTTAATTATAGACACAAAGGTAAAAATGGACCGTTTGTAATTATATACTTCAAGAAATGCATTATTTTGGGAGATTTTGGAAATCTCCAAAAATCCTAGTAGTCACTTGGCCACTTTGCGTGGGAAAAAAATTTCGACGTTCGGGACATAATAGAAAATTAAAACTTTCAATGGTTTTCGTCGTTGTGATGAAGAAATTTATTAGAAATTATAAAAATTAAACCCACAAACTAGAATTACAATAAATTAAATAAATTAAATAAATTACATAAATTACATAAATTACATAAATTAAATAAATTAAATAAATTAAATAAATTAAATAAATTAAATAAATTAAATAAATTAAATAAATTAAATAAATTAAATAAATTAAATAAATTAAATAAATTAAATAAATTAAATAAATTAAATAAATTAAATAAATTAAATAAATTAAATGAATTAAATAAATTAAATGAATTAAATAAATTAAATGAATTAAATAAATTAAATGAATTAAATAAATTAAATGAATTAAATAAATTAAATGAATTAAATAAATTAAATGAATTAAATAAATTAAATGAATTAAATAAATTAAATGAATTAAATAAATTAAATGAATTAAATAAATTAAATGAATTAAATAAATTAAATGAATTAAATAAATTAAATGAATTAAATAAATTAAATGAATTAAATAAATTAAATGAATTAAATAAATTAAATGAATTAAATAAATTAAATGAATTAAATAAATTAAATGAATTAAATAAATTAAATGAATTAAATAAATTAAATGAATTAAATAAATTAAATGAATTAAATCAATTAAATGAATTAAATCAATTAAATGAATTAAATCAATTAAATGAATTAAATCAATTAAATGAATTAAATCAATTAAATGAATTAAATAAATTAAATGAATTAAATCAATTAAATGAATTAAATCAATTAAATGAATTAAATCAATTAAATGAATTAAATCAATTAAATGAATTAAATCAATTAAATGAATTAAATCAATTAAATGAATTAAATCAATTAAATGAATTAAATCAATTAAATGAATTAAATCAATTAAATGAATTAAATCAATTAAATGAATTAAATCAATTAAATGAATTAAATCAATTAAATGAATTAAATCAATTAAATGAATTAAATCAATTAAATGAATTAAATCAATTAAATGAATTAAATCAATTAAATGAATTAAATCAATTAAATGAATTAAATCAATTAAATGAATTAAATCAATTAAATGAATTAAATCAATTAAATGAATTAAATCAATTAAATGAATTAAATCAATTAAATGAATTAAATCAATTAAATGAATTAAATCAATTAAATGAATTAAATCAATTAAATGAATTAAATCAATTAAATGAATTAAATCAATTAAATGAATTAAATCAATTAAATGAATTAAATCAATTAAATGAATTAAATCAATTAAATGAATTAAATCAATTAAATGAATTAAATCAATTAAATGAATTAAATCAATTAAATGAATTAAATCAATTAAATGAATTAAATCAATTAAATGAATTAAATCAATTAAATGAATTAAATCAATTAAATGAATTAAATCAATTAAATGAATTAAATCAATTAAATGAATTAAATCAATTAAATGAATTAAATCAATTAAATGAATTAAATCAATTAAATGAATTAAATCAATTAAATGAATTAAATCAATTAAATGAATTAAATCAATTAAATGAATTAAATCAATTAAATGAATTAAATCAATTAAATGAATTAAATCAATTAAATGAATTAAATCAATTAAATGAATTAAATCAATTAAATGAATTAAATCAATTAAATGAATTAAATCAATTAAATGAATTAAATCAATTAAATGAATTAAATCAATTAAATGAATTAAATCAATTAAATGAATTAAATCAATTAAATGAATTAAATCAATTAAATGAATTAAATCAATTAAATGAATTAAATCAATTAAATGAATTAAATGAATTAAATAAATTAAATGAATTAAATAAATTAAATGAATTAAATAAATTAAATGAATTAAATAAATTAAATAAATTAAATAAATTAAATAAATTAAATAAATTAAATAAATTAAATAAATTAAATAAATTAAATAAATTAAATAAATTAAAGAAATTAAAGAAATTAAAGAAATTAAAGAAATTAAAGAAATTAAAGAAATTAAAGAAATTAAAGAAATTAAAGAAATTAAAGAAATTAAAGAAATTAAAGAAATTAAAGAAATTAAAGAAATTAAAGAAATTAAAGAAATTAAAGAAATTAAAGAAATTAAAGAAATTAAAGAAATTAAAGAAATTAAAGAAATTAAAGAAATTAAAGAAATTAAAGAAATTAAAGAAATTAAAGAAATTAAAGAAATTAAAGAAATTAAAGAAATTAAAGAAATTAAAGAAATTAAAGAAATTAAAGAAATTAAAGAAATTAAAGAAATTAAAGAAATTAAAGAAATTAAAGAAATTAAAGAAATTAAAGAAATTAAAGAAATTAAAGAAATTAAAGAAATTAAAGAAATTAAAGAAATTAAAGAAATTAAAGAAATTAAAGAAATTAAAGAAATTAAAGAAATTAAAGAAATTAAAGAAATTAAAGAAATTAAAGAAATTAAAGAAATTAAAGAAATTAAAGAAATTAAAGAAATTAAAGAAATTAAAGAAATTAAAGAAATTAAAGAAATTAAAGAAATTAAAGAAATTAAAGAAATTAAAGAAATTAAAGAAATTAAAGAAATTAAAGAAATTAAAGAAATTAAAGAAATTAAAGAAATTAAAGAAATTAAAGAAATTAAAGAAATTAAAGAAATTAAAGAAATTAAAGAAATTAAAGAAATTAAAGAAATTAAAGAAATTAAAGAAATTAAAGAAATTAAAGAAATTAAAGAAATTAAAGAAATTAAAGAAATTAAAGAAATTAAAGAAATTAAAGAAATTAAAGAAATTAAAGAAATTAAAGAAATTAAAGAAATTAAAGAAATTAAAGAAATTAAAGAAATTAAAGAAATTAAAGAAATTAAAGAAATTAAAGAAATTAAAGAAATTAAAGAAATTAAAGAAATTAAAGAAATTAAAGAAATCAAAGAAATTAAAGAAATCAAAGAAATTAAAGAAATCAAAGAAATTAAAGAAATTAAAGAAATTAAAGAAATCAAAGAAATTAAAGAAATCAAAGAAATTAAAGAAATTAAAGAAATTAAAGAAATTAAAGAAATTAAAGAAATTAAAGAAATTAAAGAAATTAAAGAAATTAAAGAAATTAAAGAAATTAAAGAAATTAAAGAAATGAAAGAAATTAAAGAAATTAAAGAAATTAAAGAAATTAAAGAAATTAAAGAAATTAAAGAAATTAAGAAATTAAAGAAATTAAAGAAATTAAAGAAATTAAAGAATTAAAGAAATTAAAGAAATTAAAGAAATTAAAGAAATTAAAGAAATTAAAGAAATTAAAGAAATTAAAGAATTAAAGAAATTAAAGAAATTAAAGAAATTAAAGAAATTAAAGAAATTAAAGAAATTAAAGAAATTAAAGAAATTAAAGAAATTAAAGAAATTAAAGAAATAAAGAAATTAAAGAAATTAAAGAAATTAAAGAAATTAAAGAAATTAAAGAAATTAAAGAAATTAAAGAAATTAAAGAAATTAAAGAAATTAAAGAAATTAAAGAAATTAAAGAATTAAAGAAATTAAAGAAATTAAAGAAATTAAAGAAATTAAGAAATTAAAGAAATTAAAGAAATTAAAGAAATTAAAGAAATTAAAGAAATTAAAGAAATTAAAGAAATTAAAGAAATTAAAGAAATTAAAGAAATTAAAGAAATTAAAGAAATTAAAGAAATTAAAGAAATTAAAGAAATTAAAGAAATTAAAGAAATTAAAGAAATTAAAGAAATTAAAGAAATTAAAGAAATTAAAGAAATCAAAGAAATTAAAGAAATCAAAGAAATTAAAGAAATCAAAGAAATTAAAGAAATCAAAGAATTAAAGAAATCAAAGAAATTAAAGAAATCAAAGAAATTAAAGAAATTAAAGAAATTAAAGAAATTAAAGAAATTAAAGAAATTAAAGAAATTAAAGAAATTAAAGAAATTAAAGAAATTAAAGAAATTAAAGAAATTAAAGAAATTAAAGAAATTAAAGAATTAAAGAAATTAAAGAAATTAAAGAAATTAAAGAAATTAAAGAAATTAAAGAAATTAAAGAAATAAAGAAATTAAAGAAATTAAAGAAATTAAAGAAATTAAAGAAATTAAAGAAATTAAAGAAATTAAAGAAATTAAAGAAATTAAGAAATTAAAGAAATTAAAGAAATTAAAGAAATTAAAGAAATTAAAGAATAATTAAAGAAATTAAAGGAAATTAAAGAAATTAAAGAAATTAAAGAAATTAAAGAAAGTAAAGAAATTAAAGAAAGTAAAGAAATTAAAGAAATTAAGAAATTAAAGAAATTAAAGAAATTAAAGAAATTAAAGAAATTAAAGAAATTAAAGAAATTAAAGAAATTAAAGAAATTAAAGAAATTAAAGAAATTAAAGAAATTAAAGAAATTAAAGAAATTAAAGAAATTAAAGAAATTAAAGAAATTAAATAAATTAAATAAATTAAATAAATTAAATAAATTAAATAAATTAAATAAATTAAATAAATTAAATAAATTAAATAAATTAAATAAATTAAATAAATTAAATAAATTAAATAAATTAAATAAATTAAATAAATTAAATAAATTAAATAAATTAATAATTAAATAAATAAATAAATTAAATAAATTAAATAAATTAAATAAATTAAATAAATTAAATAAATTAAATAAATTAAATAAATTAAATAAATTAAATAAATTAAATAAATTAAATAAATTAATAAATTAAAAAAATTAATAAATTAAATAAATTAAATTATATAAATTTATTAATGTTTTTAATTTATTTAAAATATTTAATTTATTTAATTTATTTAATTATTTAATTTATTTAGTTTATTTAATTTATTTAATTTATTTAATTTATTTAATTTATTTAATTTATTTAATTTATTTAATTTATTTAAATTATTTAATTATTTAATTTTATTTAATTTATTTAATTTATTTAATTTATTTAATTTATTTAATTTATTTAATTTATTTAATTTATTTAATTTATTTAATTTATTTAATTATTTAATTTATTTAATTTATTTAATTTATTTAATTTTATTTAATTTATTTAATTTATTTAATTTATTTAATTTATTTAATTTATTTAATTATTTAATTTATTTAATTTATTTAATTTATTTAATTTATTTAATTTATTTAATTTATTTAATTTATTTAATTTATTTAATTTATTTAATTTATTTAATTTATTTAATTTATTTAATTTATTTAATTTATTTAGTTTATTTAATTTATTTAGTTTATTTAATTTATTTAGTTTATTTAATTTATTTAGTTTATTTAATTTATTTAATTTATTTAATTTATTTAACTTATTTAATTTATTTAATTTATTTAAGTTATTTAATTTATTTAACTTATTTAAGTTATTTAATTTATTTAATTTATTTAATTTATTTAATTTATTTAATTTATTTAATTTATTTAATTTATTTAATTTATTTAATTTATTTATTTATTTAATTTATTTAATTTATTTAATTTATTTAATTTATTTAATTTATTTAATTTATTTAATTTATTTAATTTATTTAATTTATTTAATTTATTTAATTTATTTAATTTATTTAATTTATTTAATTTATTTAATTTATTTAATTTATTTATTTATTAATTTATTTAATTTATTAATTTATTTAATTTATTTAATTTATTTAATTTATTTAATTTATTTAATTTATTTAATTTATTTAATTTATTTAATTTATTTAATTTATTTAATTATTTAATTTATTTAATTTATTTAATTTATTTAATTTATTTAATTTATTTAATTTATTTAATTTATTTAATTTATTTAATTTATTTAATTTATTTAATTTATTTAATTTATTTAATTTATTTAATTTATTTAATTTATTTAATTTATTTAATTTATTTTAATTTATTTAATTTATTTAATTTATTTAATTTATTTAATTTATTAATTTATTTAATTTATTTAATTTATTTAATTTATTTAATTTATTTAATTTATTTAATTTATTTAATTTATTTAATTTATTTAATTTATTTAATTTATTTAATTTATTTAATTTATTTAATTTATTTAATTTATTTAATTTATTTAATTTATTTAATTTATTTAATTTATTTAATTTATTTAATTTATTTAATTTATTTAATTTATTTAATTTATTTAATTATTTAATTTATTTAATTTATTTAATTTATTTAATTTATTTAATTTATTTAATTTATTTAATTTATTTAATTTATTAATTTATTTAATTTATTTAATTTATTTAATTTATTTAATTTATTTAATTTATTTAATTTATTTAATTATTTAATTTATTTAATTTATTTAATTTATTTAATTTATTTAATTTATTTAATTTATTTAATTTATTTAATTTATTTAATTTATTTAATTTATTTAATTTATTTAATTATTAATTTATTTAATTTATTTAATTTATTTAATTTATTTAATTTATTTAATTTATTTAATTTATTTAATTTTTATTTAATTTATTTAATTTATTTAATTTATTTAATTTATTTAATTTATTTAATTTATTTAATTTATTTAATTTATTAATTTATTTAATTTATTTAATTTATTTAATTTATTTAATTTATTTAATTTATTTAATTTATTTAATTTATTAATTTATTTAATTTATTTAATTTATTTAATTTATTTAATTTATTTAATTTATTTAATTTATTTAATTTATTAATTTATTTAATTTATTTAATTTATTTAATTATTAATTTATTTAATTTATTTAATTTATTTAATTTATTTAATTTATTTAATTTATTTAATTTATTTTAATTTATTTAATTTATTTAATTTATTTAATTTATTTAATTTATTTAATTTATTTAATTTATTATTTATTTAATTTATTTAATTATTTAATTTATTTAATTTATTTAATTTATTTAATTTATTTAATTTATTTAATTTATTTAATTTATTTAATTTATTTAATTATTTAATTTATTTAATTTATTTAATTTATTTAATTATTTAATTTATTTAATTTATTTAATTTATTTAATTTATTTAATTTATTTAATTTATTTAATTTATTTAATTTATTTAATTTATTTAATTTATTTAATTTATTTAATTTATTTAATTTTATTTAATTTATTTAATTTATTTAATTTATTTAATTTATTTAATTTATTTATTTATTTAATTTATTTAATTTATTTAATTTATTTAATTTATTTAATTTATTTAATTTATTTAATTTATTTAATTTATTTAATTTATTTAATTTATTTAATTTATTTAATTTATTTAATTTATTTAATTTATTTAATTTATTTAATTTATTTAATTTATTTAATTTATTTAATTTATTTAATTTATTTAATTTATTTAATTTATTTAATTTATTTAATTTATTTAATTTATTTAATTTTATTTAATTTATTTAATTTATTTAATTTATTTAATTTATTTAATTTATTTAATTTATTTAATTTATTTATTATTTAATTTATTTAATTATTTAATTTATTTAATTTATTTAATTATTAATTTATTTAATTTATTTAATTTATTTAATTTATTTAATTTATTTAATTTATTTATTTATTTAATTTATTAATTTATTTAATTTATTTAATTTATTTAATTTATTTAATTTATTTAATTTATTTAATTTATTTAATTTATTTAATTTATTTAATTTATTTAATTTATTTAATTTATTTAATTTATTTAATTTATTTAATTTATTTAATTTATTTAATTTATTTAATTTATTTAATTTATTTAATTTATTTAATTTATTTAATTTATTTAATTTATTTAATTTATTTAATTTATTTAATTTATTTATTTATTTAATTTATTTAATTTATTTAATTTATTTAATTTATTTAGTTTATTTAATTTATTTAGTTTATTTAATTTATTTAATTTATTTAATTTATTTAATTTATTTAATTTATTTAATTTATTTAATTTATTTATTTATTTAATTATTTAATTTAATTTTTTAATTTATTTAATTTACTTAATTTATTTAATTATTTAATTTATTTAATTTATTTAATTTACTTAATTTACTTAATTACTAATTTTTTAATTTATTTAATTTATTTAATTTATTTAATTTATTTAATTTATTTAATTTATTTAATTTATTTATTTATTTAATTTATTTAATTTATTTAATTTATTTAATTATTTAATTTATTTAATTTATTTATTTATTTAATTTATTTAATTTATTTAATTTATTTAATTTATTTAATTTATTTAATTTATTTAATTTATTTAATTTATTTAATTTATTTAATTTATTTAATTTATTTAATTTATTTAATTTATTTAATTATTTAATTATTTAATTTATTTATTTATTTAATTTATTTAATTTATTTAATTTATTTAATTTATTTAATTTATTTAATTTATTTAATTTATTTAATTTATTTAATTTATTTAATTATTTAATTTATTTAATTTATTTAATTTATTTAATTTATTTAATTTATTTAATTTATTTAATTATTTAATTTATTTAATTTATTTAATTTATTTAATTATTTAATTTATTTAATTTATTAATTTATTTAATTTATTTAATTTATTTAATTTATTTAATTTATTTAATTTATTTAATTTATTTAATTTATTTAATTTATTTTAATTTATTTAATTTATTTAATTTATTTAATTTATTTAATTTATTTAATTTATTTAATTTATTTAATTTATTTAATTATTTAATTTATTTAATTTATTTAATTTATTTTAATTTATTTAATTTATTTAATTTATTTAATTTATTTAATTTATTTAATTTATTTAATTTATTTAATTTATTTAATTTATTTAATTTATTTAATTTATTTAATTTATTTAATTTATTTAATTTATTTAATTTATCTAATTTATTTAATTTATTTAAATTATTTAATTTAGTTAATTTAGTTAATTTAGTTAATTTAGTTAATTTAGTTAATTTAGTTAATTTAGTTAATTTAGTTAATTTAGTTAATTTAGTTAATTTAGTTAATTTAGTTAATTTAGTTAATTTAGTTAATTTAGTTAATTTAGTTAATTAGTTAATTTAGTTAATTTAGTTAATTTAGTTAATTTAGTTAATTTAGTTAATTTAGTTAATTTAGTTAATTTAGTTAATTTAGTTAATTTAGTTAATTTAGTTAATTTAGTTAATTTAGTTAATTTAGTTATTTAGTTAATTTAGTTAATTTAGTTAATTTAGTTAATTTAGTTAATTTAGTTAATTTAGTTAATTTAGTTAATTTAGTTAATTTAGTTAATTTAGTTAATTTAGTTAATTTAGTAATTTAGTTAATTTAGTTAATTTAGTTAATTTAGTTAATTTAGTTAATTTAGTTAATTTAGTTAATTTAGTTAATTTAGTTAATTTAGTTAATTTAGTTAATTTAGTTAATTTAGTTAATTTAGTTAATTTAGTTAATTTAGTTAATTTAGTTAATTTAGTTAATTAGTTAATTTAGTTAATTTAGTTAATTTAGTTAATTTAGTTAATTAGTTAATTTAGTTAATTTAGTTATTTAGTTATTTAGTTAATTTATTTAATTTATTTAATTTATTTATTTTATTTAATTTATTTAATTTATTTAATTTATTTAATTTATTTAATTTATTTAATTTATTTAATTTATTTAATTTATTTAATTTATTTAATTTATTTAATTTATTTAATTTATTTAATTTATTTAATTTATTTACTTTAATTTATTTAATTTATTTAAGATGTTGAAGAATTGCCGTGTTTCTTGGCGCGCCGGTCGGAACCTACCTAGAGGATCCTCCATATCAATTCCTTGAATATTGAAAATTACCCGCCTCATTGGACACGGACATTAAACTAAATAAAGGATTAGACGTTTTTAGAAGGATATCTTTGTTATAAACTGTACAGAAATATAATTTTTTAAATGGAAATATTATTCATCCATGGGATGGTAATATAGATAGCGAGTATCTACTGAAAATGAAGAATTTATAAATATCCTATGAAATTAAGAAAATAATCTTAGACATATTCTCGTTCTTCTCCGCATCAATCAGTTTTGTTGAGTAAATTAACAAAATTAGCCTATTTTCGTCTTTCTGTGTCTAATCTAGTTCCAGAATCTAGTACTTTTCTTACAAAATCCAAGCCACCCCACACGCGGAGTTCCCGACCAGTAATTAATTTCATGTACTAGCTTTTTTATATCACCCTGTATATCAACAACTTGTTACACACATAACACATACTTACAGTTCCGCAATAAATCTAACTGACAATTTAGACCTTAATTTGATACACACATTGAATAATAATTACCATTATTTGTAAATTAATATATAGCCTGAGGGTGTTCTAGAAGTCAAATCTTACACTACTTTCGAGAAAGTCAAAAAATGTGCCGAGATTTACAAAACTTCCCAAAAAAGAACATTTCTTGAAGTATATTAATACAAATGGTCCATTTTTGACTTTCTGTCTATAATCTAAGATCAGACACTTGTAATTCTAATATTAAAACCAAGAAGGGCCACATAGTTTAGAAGAAATACGAACAAAAATTTTAAATTCAATGATTATTTCTTTCTTATTGCTGCAATTTCTTTGTTTCCTAGTAAAGTTACTAGAGGAGGACCAAAAATTCATGACTTTTAATATTATATGAAATAAAAGTAAATAGATGTTGGAAAAATTGCCGTGTTTCTTGGCGCACCGGTCAGAACCTACGTAGAAGACCCTCCATATCAACCCGTTGGATATTGAATATCACCCGCCTCATTGGACACGGACATTAAGCTAAATAAAGAATTGGACGTTTTTAGAAGGATATTTTGTTAAAAACTGTACAGAAATGCAATTTTTTTAAATGGAAATATTATACATCCATGGGATGGAATATAGATAGCGAATATCTACTGAAAATGAAGAATTTATAAATATCTTATACAATTAAGCCAATAATTTTAGACATATTCTCTAATTCTCTGAATCAATCAGTTTTGGGGAGTAAATTAACAAATTAGCCTATTTTCGTCTTTCCGTCTCTAATCTAATTCCAGAGTCTTGTACTTCTCTTACAAAACACAAGTAATGCAAATGAACTGAATCAAGATTTGAACAAAATTTTTGAATTCATAGAATATTTTCCATCTTGTACTGTAATTCCCTTGTTTTCCCAGAAAAGTTAGTAAGAAGTATTGATAATGAAGGATTCTAAATTATTTTGCAAAATTAGACCAGGAATTTTAGAGATCTTTCCGTATTTCCCTGAAAAATAAGTTTCCGGGTGTAAATTATTACAAATAGCCCATTTTCGGATCTCCTTCTCCAATCTAAGTTTGGAATCTTGTACTTCTCATATAAAATCGAAGAAATGGAGGATTTTTAGAATACTACTCTAAATAAAATTAATATGCTTGGAGTAATTTTCGTATTTGCCTTAAAAATGTAATACAAGGAGATTACGGCACAAAATACGAAGGAATCATTGAATTTAGACTTTTCGTTCTAATTTGAGCTCAATTTAGACTAAATGGGTCGTTTTTATTAACTTACGCATCAAAACTCATTTTTTAGGGAAATATGAATAGATCTCGAAGATTAGTAGTATTACTTTGCATGAACTCTTGCATTTTTGATACTTCTGTATACGTTGTCTTGGAAAACTCAATATACTTACATTTCTTGGTTTTTGTAGTAGAAGTACAAGATTGTGAACTGAGATCAGAGATAGAGAGCTCAAAATGGACCATTTGGGTTAATTTACATCCCGAAATTTATTTTTCAAGGAAATACAAAAGGAACTATAAGATTATTATTATTTTTTTCTATAATATTTAATTAATCCTGCATTTTCAAGAAATGCAAGTATATTGAGTTTTCCAATACAACGTATTAAAGAAGTATGAAAAATGTAAGATTTCATGCAAAAAAATTCTATTTATCTTAGAGATCTATTTATATTTCCCTAAAAAATGGCTTTTGGAGCGTAAGATAAAAAGAACGACCCATTTAGTCAATAATTAGGGTAAATTAAGCTCAAATTGGAACAAAAAGTCTAAATTCTATGATTTCATCGTATATTGTATCGTAATCTCCTTGTAATCCATTTTTAAGGGAAATACGAAAATATCTCCAAGAATATTTGATTTATTAAGAGTAGTATTCTAAAAAATCCCCATTTTCGATTCTTTCGTTATAACATCACTAGGAAAATATGGAAATACGAAATAATCATTGAATTTAGCCGTTTGGCTCAAATTTAAACTTAACTTACTAGCATTTCTTGGATTTTATATGAGAAGTACAAGATTCCAAACTTAGATTGGAGAATGAAATTCGAAAATTGGCTAATTGTGATAATTTACATCCGGAAACTAATTTTTCAGGAAAATACGGAAAGATCTCTGTAATTACAGGTCTAATTTTGTAAAATAATTTACGAAATAATAATTGAATTTAGATGTTTGGCTCTAATTTAAACTCCACTTACTAGCAATTCTTGGATTTTTATGAGAAGTAAAAGATTGCAAACTTAGATTGGAGAATTAAAGCCGAAAATGGGCCATGTGTGATAATTTACATCCGGAAACTTATTTTTCAGGGAAATACGAAAAGATCTCTAAAACCACTGGAAATATCGATTGTGCAAGATTCTTAAATTTCTTATAAGACTAAACCAATAATCTCCGAGATAATATCGTATTTTCCTGAAAAATAAATTTTGGGAAGTTGATTTACATAAATGGTCCATTTTTGATTTTCTGCCTATAATCTAAGTTCAGATCTTGCACTTCTACTTCAAAATCCAAGAAATGTATGGAAAATAAGTTCAAATTAGAATCAAATACGTGAATTCAATGATTATTTCCAATTCTGAGCTGTAATTGCCTTTGTTTTCCTAGAAAGATTATTACAGAAGTATCGAAAATGCAGAATTCTCAAATATTTTAGAAAATTAAAATAATTATCTTAAAGATCTTTCCGTATTTCCCTGAAAAATATGTCTCGGAATGGTAGTTACCACAAATGGCACTTTTTGACTTTCTGTCTATAATCTAAGTTCAGGATTTAGTACTTCTACTATGAAAACCAAGAATGGAGCTTAATTCTTTCGAAATAATCATAAAGCAACTAAATTCGATGATTTTCTCGTATTTCCTTATTTTAATGGAGAAGTTGTTATAACTTTTGTTACAAAAGAATCGAAAATGCAGGTTTTTTTAATATGTTACCCTAAATAAAACTTGTTATCTCTGAAATATATTCGTATTTCCCTTAAAAATGGATAAAAATGAGATTACAGCACAGAATATGAAGAAATCATTGAATATAGACATTTTGTTCTAATCTGGATACAATTTACTTTAGATTAGAGATTGAAAGTCCAAAATAGGTCGTTTTTACTAACTTACATTCTAAAACCCATTTCTCATTGAAATATGAATAGATCTCTAATATTGAGAGCATGATTTTGTATATTATTCAAAAGCCTTGCAGTTTGATACTTCTTTATAAGTTCTCTTGGAAAATAAGGAAATTACAACTCTAAATACGGAAAAAATCATTGAATTTAAAGTTTTTGTTCTTATTTCGACTAAATTAGGTCGCATTTCTTGGTCTTTGTATTAGAACTTCAAGATTCTGAACTTAGATTGTAGACTGAATGACAAAAATGGGCCATTTGTATTAATTTACTTTCCGAAACCTATTTCGCAGAGGAATACGAGAACATTTCTAAGATTATCTGTTTTATTTGGTATAATATTTAAAAATCCTGCCTTTTCGATATTTCGATAATAACTTTTTCTTCCTTTTCGATATTTCTATAATAACTTTTCTAGGAGAACAAAAGAATTACAGCACAAAATACGAAATAATCACTAAATTTAGCAGTTTTGTGCTAATTTGGACTAAATTTACTTGCATTTCTTGGTTTTTGTGGAAGAAGAACAGGGTTCTGAACTTTAGACTAAAGTCGGAAAGTCCAAAATGGGCCGTTTGTGTCAATATCAATCCCGAAATTAACTATTCAAGGAAATACGAAATGATCTCTAAGATTATTGGTATTATTTTGTATATTATTTAAATATTCTACATTTTCGATACTCCTATACCAGCTTTTCTAGAAAAACAAGATGATTAAATCACAAAATACGAAATAATCAGTGAAGTCATACATTTTGTTCTAATTTGGAATCAATGTACATGGATTTCTTGGATTTTGTAGGAGAACTACAAGACGTTATACATAGATTAGAGACTGAAAGTCAATAATGGGCCATTTTTATTGTTTTTAAAAAAATGTAACATGTTAATATCAGTTAGAATTCTAATTTAACTTTTGTGAATCGTAACATTGCATCCTTACTTAAACCGGAGATGTAAAGTATTGTGCGAGATCTAATTTTATATGTTTAGCGACACATTTCGAAAATCTTCAAAGAAATCTGTTAATATGAGAACATCAGGAAGTAAATAAATTTTTGTATAATCCATTAAAATTTGACATATTAAGATTGCTGCGTTTCGACACTTCTATTCTAACTTTCTTTGAAAGACAAGATATTTATATCACAAAATCCGAATTAATCAGTGAAATCACACATTTTGTTCTTATTTGAAATCAAATAACAGGATATCTTGCTTTTTGTAGTAAAAGTACAAGATTTTTAATAGAGATTAGAGATTGAAAGACAAAATTGGGCCGTTTTGTTAATTTACTTTTCAAAAACCATTTTTCGGGGAAATACGAAATGATCTCGAAAATGACTTGTATTATTTTATGTAATATTTAAAATTTTGTATTTTTAATACTCCTGTTTTAACTTCACTAGGAAAACAACGACATTACAACAAAAAAATAAGAAATAATCATTGAATTTAAAATTTGTATTCTTATTTCATCTTAAGTAGGCGACATTTCTTGGTTTCTGTATTAGAATAAAAAGATTCTTAACTTTGATTATAGACACAAAGGTAAAAATGGACCGTTTGTAATTATATACTTCAAGAAATGCATTATTTTGGAGATTTTGGAAATCTCCAAAAATCCTAGTAGTCACTTGGCCACTTTGCGTGGGAAAAAAATTTCAACGTTCGGGACATAATAGAAAATTAAAACTTTAAATGGTTTTCGTCATTGTGATGAAGAAATTTATTAGAAATTATAAAAATTAAACCCACAAACTAGAATTACAATAAATTAAATAAATTAAATAAATTAAATAAATTAAATAAATTAAATAAATTAAATAAATTAAATAAATTAAATAAATTAAATAAATTAAATAAATTAAATAAATTAAATAAATTAAATAAATTAAATAAATTAAATAAATTAAATAAATTAAATAAATTAAATAAATTAAATAAATTAAATAAATTAAATAAATTAAATAAATTAAATAAATTAAATAAATTAAATAAATTAAATAAATTAAATAAATTAAATAAATTAAATAAATTAAATAAATTAAATAAATTAAATAAATTAAATAAATTAAATAAATTAAATAAATTAAATAAATTAAATAAATTAAATAAATTAAATAAATTAAATAAATTAAATAAATTAAATAAATTAAATAAATTAAATAAATTAAATAAATTAAATAAATTAAATAAATTAAATAAATTAAATAAATTAAATAAATTAAATAAATTAAATAAATTAAATAAATTAAATAAATTAAATAAATTAAATAAATTAAATAAATTAAATAAATTAAATAAATTAAATAAATTAAATAAATTAAATAAATTAAATAAATTAAATAAATTAAATAAATTAAATAAATTAAATAAATTAAATAAATTAAATAAATTAAATAAATTAAATAAATTAAATAAATTAAATAAATTAAATAAATTAAATAAATTAAATAAATTAAATAAATTAAATAAATTAAATAAATTAAATAAATTAAATAAATTAAATAAATTAAATAAATTAAATAAATTAAATAAATTAAATAAATTAAATAAATTAAATAAATTAAATAAATTAAATAAATTAAATAAATTAAATAAATTAAATAAATTAAATAAATTAAATAAATAAAATAAATTAAATAAATTAAATAAATTAAATAAATTAAACAAATTAAACAAATTAAAGAAATTAAAGAAATTAAAGAAATTAAAGAAATTAAAGAAATTAAAGAAATTAAACAAATTAAACAAATTAAACAAATTAAACAAATTAAACAAATTAAAGAAATTAAACAAATTAAACAAATAAAGAAATTAAAGAAATTAAAGAAATTAAAGAAATTAAAGAAATTACATAAATTACATAAATTACATAAATTACATAAATTACATAAATTACATAAATTACATAAATTACATAAATTACATAAATTACATAAATTACATAAATTACATAAATTAAATAAATTAAATAAATTACATAAATTAAATAAATTAAATAAATTACATAAATTAAATAAATTAAATAAATTAAATAAATTAAATAAATTACATAAATTACATAAATTACATAAATTACATAAATTACATAAATTACATAAATTACATAAATTACATAAATTACATAAATACATAAATTACATAAATTACATAAATTACATAAATTACATAAATTACATAAATTACATAAATACATAAATTACATAAATTACATAAATTACATAAATTACATAAATTACATAAATTACATAAATACATAAATTACATAAATTACATAAATTACATAAATTACATAGATTACATAGATTACATAGATTACATAAATTAAATAAATTAAATAAATTAAATAAATTACATAAATTACATAAATTAAATAAATTAAATAAATTAAATAAATTAAATAAATTAAATAAATTAAATAAATTAAATAAATTAAATAAATTAAATAAATTAAATAAATTAAATAAATTAAATAAATTAAATAAATTAAATAAATTAAATAAATTAAATAAATTAAATAAATTAAATAAATTAAATAAATTAAATAAATTAAATAAATTAAATAAATTAAATAAATTAAATAAATTAAATAAATTAAATAAATTAAATAAATTAAATAAATTAAATAAATTAAATAAATTAAATAAATTAAATAAATTAAATAAATTAAATAAATTAAATAAATTAAATAAATTAAATAAATTAAATAAATTAAATAAATTAAATAAATTAAATAAATTAAATAAATTAAATAAATTAAATAAATTAAATAAATTAAATAAATTAAATAAATTAAATAAATTAAATAAATTAAATAAATTAAATAAATTAAATAAATTAAATAAATTAAATAAATTAAATAAATTAAATAAATTAAATAAATTAAATAAATTAAATAAATTAAATAAATTAAATAAATTAAATAAATTAAATAAATTAAATAAATTAAATAAATTAAATAAATTAAATAAATTAAATAAATTAAATAAATTAAATAAATTAAATAAATTAAATAAATTAAATAAATTAAATAAATTAAATAAATTAAATAAATTAAATAAATTAAATAAATTAAATAAATTAAATAAATTAAATAAATTAAATAAATTAAATAAATTAAATAAATTAAATAAATTAAATAAATTAAATAAATTAAATAAATTAAATAAATTAAATAAATTAAATAAATTAATAAATTAAATAAATTAAATAAATTAAATAAATATAAATTAAATAAATTAAATAAATTAAATAAATTAAATAAATTAAATAAATTAAATAAATTAAATGAATTAAATAAATTAAATAATTTAAATGAATTAAATAAATTAAATAAATTAAATGAATTAAATAAATTAAATCAATTAAATCAATTAAATCAATTAAATCAATTAAATCAATTAAATCAATTAAATCAATTAAATCAATTAAATCAATTAAATCAATTAAATCAATTAAATCAATTAAATGAATTAAATGAATTAAATGAATTAAATGAATTAAATCAATTAAATGAATTAAATGAATTAAATCAATTAAATGAATTAAATGAATTAAATGAATTAAATCAATTAAATCAATTAAATGAATTAAATCAATTAAATCAATTAAATCAATTAAATCAATTAAATCAATTAAATGAATTAAATTAATTAAATCAATTAAATGAATTAAATGAATTAAATCAATTAAATGAATTAAATGAATTAAATCAATTAAATGAATTAAATCAATTAAATCAATTAAATCAATTAAATCAATTAAATCAATTAAATCAATTAAATCAATTAAATCAATTAAATCAATTAAATCAATTAAATCAATTAAATGAATTAAATGAATTAAATCAATTAAATCAATTAAATCAATTAAATCAATTAAATCAATTAAATGAATTAAATGAATTAAATGAATTAAATCAATTAAATCAATTAAATCAATTAAATCAATTAAATCAATTAAATGAATTAAATTAATTAAATCAATTAAATCAATTAAATCAATTAAATCAATTAAATCAATTAAATCAATTAAATCAATTAAATCAATTAAATCAATTAAATCAATTAAATCAATTAAATCAATTAAATCAATTAAATCAATTAAATCAATTAAATCAATTAAATCAATTAAATCAATTAAATCAATTAAATGAATTAAATTAATTAAATCAATTAAATCAATTAAATCAATTAAATCAATTAAATCAATTAAATCAATTAAATCAATTAAATCAATTAAATCAATTAAATCAATTAAATCAATTAAATCAATTAAATCAATTAAATCAATTAAATCAATTAAATCAATTAAATCAATTAAATCAATTAAATCAATTAAATCAATTAAATCAATTAAATCAATTAAATCAATTAAATCAATTAAATCAATTAAATCAATTAAATCAATTAAATGAATTAAATGAATTAAATCAATTAAATCAATTAAATCAATTAAATCAATTAAATCAATTAAATCAATTAAATGAATTAAATGAATTAAATCAATTAAATCAATTAAATCAATTAAATCAATTAAATCAATTAAATGAATTAAATTAATTAAATCAATTAAATCAATTAAATGAATTAAATCAATTAAATGAATTAAATGAATTAAATCAATTAAATGAATTAAATCAATTAAATCAATTAAATCAATTAAATCAATTAAATCAATTAAATCAATTAAATCAATTAAATCAATTAAATCAATTAAATCAATTAAATCAATTAAATCAATTAAATGAATTAAATGAATTAAATCAATTAAATCAATTAAATCAATTAAATGAATTAAATGAATTAAATCAATTAAATCAATTAAATCAATTAAATCAATTAAATCAATTAAATCAATTAAATCAATTAAATCAATTAAATCAATTAAATCAATTAAATGAATTAAATCAATTAAATCAATTAAATCAATTAAATCAATTAAATGAATTAAATCAATTAAATCAATTAAATCAATTAAATCAATTAAATCAATTAAATCAATTAAATCAATTAAATCAATTAAATCAATTAAATCAATTAAATCAATTAAATCAATTAAATCAATTAAATCAATTAAATCAATTAAATCAATTAAATCAATTAAATCAATTAAATCAATTAAATCAATTAAATCAATTAAATCAATTAAATCAATTAAATCAATTAAATCAATTAAATCAATTAAATCAATTAAATCAATTAAATCAATTAAATCAATTAAATCAATTAAATCAATTAAATCAATTAAATCAATTAAATCAATTAAATCAATTAAATCAATTAAATCAATTAAATCAATTAAATCAATTAAATCAATTAAATCAATTAAATCAATTAAATCAATTAAATCAATTAAATCAATTAAATCAATTAAATCAATTAAATCAATTAAATCAATTAAATCAATTAAATCAATTAAATCAATTAAATCAATTAAATCAATTAAATCAATTAAATCAATTAAATCAATTAAATCAATTAAATCAATTAAATCAATTAAATCAATTAAATCAATTAAATCAATTAAATCAATTAAATCAATTAAATCAATTAAATCAATTAAATCAATTAAATTATTAAATCAATTAAATCAATTAAATCAATTAAATCAATTAAATCAATTAAATCAATTAAATCAATTAAATCAATTAAATCAATTAAATCAATTAAATCAATTAAATCAATTAAATCAATTAAATCAATTAAATCAATTAAATCAATTAAATCAATTAAATCAATTAAATCAATTAAATCAATTAAATCAATTAAATCAATTAAATCAATTAAATCAATTAAATCAATTAAATCAATTAAATCAATTAAATCAATTAAATCAATTAAATCAATTAAATCAATTAAATCAATTAAATCAATTAAATCAATTAAATCAATTAAATCAATTAAATCAATTAAATGAATTAAATCAATTAAATCAATTAAATGAATTAAATCAATTAAATCAATTAAATGAATTAAATCAATTAAATCAATTAAATCAATTAAATCAATTAAATCAATTAAATCAATTAAATGAATTAAATCAATTAAATCAATTAAATGAATTAAATGAATTAAATGAATTAAATCAATTAAATGAATTAAATCAATTAAATGAATTAAATGAATTAAATGAATTAAATGAATTAAATCAATTAAATGAATTAAATGAATTAAATGAATTAAATGAATTAAATCAATTAAATCAATTAAATCAATTAAATGAATTAAATGAATTAAATCAATTAAATGAATTAAATCAATTAAATCAATTAAATGAATTAAATGAATTAAATGAATTAAATGAATTAAATCAATTAAATGAATTAAATCAATTAAATCAATTAAATCAATTAAATGAATTAAATCAATTAAATCAATTAAATGAATTAAATCAATTAAATGAATTAAATCAATTAAATGAATTAAATCAATTAAATCAATTAAATGAATTAAATCAATTAAATCAATTAAATCAATTAAATCAATTAAATCAATTAAATCAATTAAATCAATTAAATCAATTAAATCAATTAAATCAATTAAATCAATTAAATCAATTAAATCAATTAAATCAATTAAATCAATTAAATCAATTAAATCAATTAAATCAATTAAATCAATTAAATCAATTAAATCAATTAAATCAATTAAATCAATTAAATCAATTAAATCAATTAAATCAATTAAATCAATTAAATCAATTAAATCAATTAAATCAATTAAATCAATTAAATCAATTAAATCAATTAAATCAATTAAATCAATTAAATCAATTAAATCAATTAAATCAATTAAATCAATTAAATCAATTAAATCAATTAAATCAATTAAATCAATTAAATCAATTAAATCAATTAAATCAATTAAATCAATTAAATCAATTAAATCAATTAAATCAATTAAATCAATTAAATCAATTAAATCAATTAAATCAATTAAATCAATTAAATCAATTAAATCAATTAAATCAATTAAATCAATTAAATCAATTAAATCAATTAAATCAATTAAATCGATTAAATCAATTAAATCAATTAAATCAATTAAATCAATTAAATCAATTAAATCAATTAAATGAATTAAATCAATTAAATCAATTAAATCAATTAAATCAATTAAATGAATTAAATCAATTAAATCAATTAAATGAATTAAATCAATTAAATCAATTAAATCAATTAAATGAATTAAATCAATTAAATCAATTAAATGAATTAAATCAATTAAATCAATTAAATCAATTAAATGAATTAAATGAATTAAATCAATTAAATCAATTAAATCAATTAAATCAATTAAATGAATTAAATGAATTAAATGAATTAAATGAATTAAATGAATTAAATGAATTAAATGAATTAAATGAATTAAATGAATTAAATGAATTAAATGAATTAAATGAATTAAATGAATTAAATCAATTAAATCAATTAAATCAATTAAATGAATTAAATGAATTAAATCAATTAAATGAATTAAATCAATTAAATCAATTAAATGAATTAAATGAATTAAATGAATTAAATGAATTAAATCAATTAAATGAATTAAATCAATTAAATCAATTAAATGAATTAAATCAATTAAATCAATTAAATGAATTAAATCAATTAAATCAATTAAATGAATTAAATCAATTAAATGAATTAAATCAATTAAATGAATTAAATCAATTAAATCAATTAAATGAATTAAATCAATTAAATGAATTAAATCAATTAAATCAATTAAATGAATTAAATCAATTAAATCAATTAAATCAATTAAATGAATTAAATCAATTAAATCAATTAAATCAATTAAATCAATTAAATGAATTAAATCAATTAAATCAATTAAATCAATTAAATCAATTAAATCAATTAAATGAATTAAATCAATTAAATCAATTAAATCAATTAAATCAATTAAATCAATTAAATCAATTAAATCAATTAAATCAATTAAATCAATTAAATCAATTAAATCAATTAAATCAATTAAATCAATTAAATCAATTAAATCAATTAAATCAATTAAATCAATTAAATCAATTAAATCAATTAAATCAATTAAATCAATTAAATCAATTAAATCAATTAAATCAATTAAATCAATTAAATCAATTAAATCAATTAAATCAATTAAATCAATTAAATCAATTAAATCAATTAAATCAATTAAATCAATTAAATCAATTAAATCAATTAAATCAATTAAATCAATTAAATCAATTAAATCAATTAAATCAATTAAATCAATTAAATCAATTAAATCAATTAAATCAATTAAATCAATTAAATCAATTAAATCAATTAAATCAATTAAATCAATTAAATCAATTAAATCAATTAAATCAATTAAATCAATTAAATCAATTAAATCAATTAAATCAATTAAATCAATTAAATCAATTAAATCAATTAAATCAATTAAATCAATTAAATCAATTAAATCAATTAAATCAATTAAATCAATTAAATCAATTAAATCAATTAAATCAATTAAATCAATTAAATCAATTAAATCAATTAAATCAATTAAATCAATTAAATCAATTAAATCAATTAAATCAATTAAATCAATTAAATCAATTAAATCAATTAAATCAATTAAATCAATTAAATCAATTAAATCAATTAAATCAATTAAATCAATTAAATCAATTAAATCAATTAAATCAATTAAATCAATTAAATCAATTAAATCAATTAAATCAATTAAATCAATTAAATCAATTAAATCAATTAAATCAATTAAATCAATTAAATCAATTAAATCAATTAAATCAATTAAATCAATTAAATCAATTAAATCAATTAAATCAATAAATCAATTAAATCAATTAAATCAATTAAATCAATTAAATCAATTAAATCAATTAAATCAATTAAATCAATTAAATCAATTAAATCAATTAAATCAATTAAATCAATTAAATCAATTAAATCAATTAAATCAATTAAATCAATTAAATCAATTAAATCAATTAAATCAATTAAATCAATTAAATCAATTAAATCAATTAAATCAATTAAATCAATTAAATCAATTAAATCAATTAAATCAATTAAATCAATTAAATCAATTAAATCAATTAAATCAATTAAATCAATTAAATCAATTAAATCAATTAAATCAATTAAATCAATTAAATCAATTAAATCAATTAAATCAATTAAATCAATTAAATCAATTAAATCAATTAAATCAATTAAATCAATTAAATCAATTAAATCAATTAAATCAATTAAATCAATTAAATCAATTAAATCAATTAAATCAATTAAATCAATTAAATCAATTAAATCAATTAAATCAATTAAATCAATTAAATCAATTAAATCAATTAAATCAATTAAATCAATTAAATCAATTAAATCAATTAAATCAATTAAATCAATTAAATCAAATCAATTAAATCAATTAAATCAATTAAATCAATTAAATCAATTAAATCAATTAAATCAATTAAATCAATTAAATCAATTAAATCAATTAAATCAATTAAATCAATTAAATCAATTAAATCAATTAAATCAATTAAATCAATTAAATCAATTAAATCAATTAAATCAATTAAATCAATTAAATCAATTAAATCAATTAAATCAATTAAATCAATTAAATCAATTAAATCAATTAAATGAATTAAATCAATTAAATCAATTAAATCAATTAAATCAATTAAATGAATTAAATGAATTAAATGAATTAAATGAATTAAATGAATTAAATGAATTAAATGAATTAAATGAATTAAATGAATTAAATGAATTAAATGAATTAAATGAATTAAATGAATTAAATGAATTAAATGAATTAAATGAATTAAATGAATTAAATGAATTAAATGAATTAAATGAATTAAATGAATTAAATGAATTAAATGAATTAAATGAATTAAATGAATTAAATGAATTAAATGAATTAAAAGAATTAAATGAATTAAAAGAATTAAATGAATTAAATGAATTAAATGAATTAAATGAATTAAATGAATTAAATGAATTAAATGAATTAAATGAATTAAATGAATTAAATGAATTAAATGAATTAAATGAATTAAATGAATTAAATGAATTAAATGAATTAAATGAATTAAATGAATTAAATGAATTAAATGAATTAAATGAATTAAATGAATTAAATGAATTAAATGAATTAAATGAATTAAATGAATTAAATGAATTAAATGAATTAAATGAATTAAATGAATTAAATGAATTAAATGAATTAAATGAATTAAATGAATTAAATGAATTAAATGAATTAAATGAATTAAATGAATTAAATGAATTAAATGAATTAAATGAATTAAATGAATTAAATGAATTAAATGAATTAAATGAATTAAATGAATTAAATGAATTAAATGAATTAAATGAATTAAATGAATTAAATGAATTAAATGAATTAAATGAATTAAATGAATTAAATGAATTAAATGAATTAAATGAATTAAATGAATTAAATGAATTAAATGAATTAAATGAATTAAATGAATTAAATGAATTAAATGAATTAAATGAATTAAATGAATTAAATGAATTAAATGAATTAAATGAATTAAATGAATTAAATGAATTAAATGAATTAAATGAATTAAATGAATTAAATGAATTAAATGAATTAAATGAATTAAATGAATTAAATGAATTAAATGAATTAAATGAATTAAATGAATTAAAGGAATTAAAGGAATTAAACGAATTAAAGGAATTAAACGAATTAAATGAATTAAACGAATTAAAGGAATTAAACGAATTAAATGAATTAAACGAATTAAATGAATTAAACGAATTAAATGAATTAAACGAATTAAATGAATTAAACGAATTAAACGAATTAAACGAATTAAACGAATTAAACGAATTAAACGAATTAAATGAATTAAAGGAATTAAATGAATTAAATGAATTAAATGAATTAAATGAATTAAATGAATTAAATGAATTAAATGAATTAAATGAATTAAATGAATTAAATGAATTAAATGAATTAAATGAATTAAATGAATTAAATGAATTAAATGAATTAAATGAATTAAATGAATTAAATGAATTAAATGAATTAAATGAATTAAATGAATTAAATGAATTAAATGAATTAAATGAATTAAATGAATTAAATGAATTAAATGAATTAAATGAATTAAATGAATTAAATGAATTAAATGAATTAAATAAATTAAATGAATTAAATGAATTAAATGAATTAAATGAATTAAATGAATTAAATGAATTAAATGAATTAAATGAATTAAATAAATTAAATGAATTAAATGAATTAAATAAATTAAATGAATTAAATGAATTAAATGAATTAAATAAATTAAATGAATTAAATGAATTAAATAAATTAAATGAATTAAATGAATTAAATAAATTAAATGAATTAAATGAATTAAATGAATTAAATAAATTAAATGAATTAAATGAATTAAATAAATTAAATGAATTAAATGAATTAAATAAATTAAATGAATTAAATGAATTAAATAAATTAACTGAATTAAATGAATTAAATAAATTAAATGAATTAAATGAATTAAATAAATTAAATGAAATAAATGAATTAAATAAATTAAATAAATTAAATAAATTAAATAAATTAAATAAATTAAATAAATTAAATAAATTAAAAAAATTAAATAAATTAAGTAAATTAAATAAATTAAATAAATTAAATAAATTAAATAAATTAAACAAATTAAATAAATTAAATAAATTAAAAAATTAAATAAATTAAATAAATTAAATAAATTAAATAAATTAAATAAATTAATAAATTAAAAAAATTAATAAATTAAATAAATTAAATTAAATAAATTTATTTAATGTTTTTAATTTATTTAATTTATTTAAAATACTTAATTTATTTAATTTATTTAATTTATTTAGTTTATTTAATTTATTTAATTTATTTAATTTATTTAATTTATTTAATTTATTTAATTTATTTAATTTATTTAATTTATTTAATTTATTTAATTTATTTAATTTATTTAATTTATTTAATTTATTTAATTTATTTAATTTATTTAATTTATTTAATTTATTTAATTTATTTAATTTATTTAATTTATTTAATTTATTTAATTTATTTAATTTATTTAATTTATTTAATTTATTTAATTTATTTAATTTATTTAATTTATTTAATTTATTTAATTTATTTAATTTATTTAATTTATTTAATTTATTTAATTTATTTAATTTATTTAATTTATTTAATTTATTTAATTTATTTAATTTATTTAATTTATTTAATTTATTTAATTTATTTAATTTATTTAATTTATTTAATTTATTTAATTTATTTAATTTATTTAATTTATTTAATTTATTTAATTTATTTAATTTATTTAATTTATTTAATTTATTTAATTTATTTAATTTATTTAATTTATTTAATTTATTTAATTTATTTAATTTATTTAATTTATTTAATTTATTTAATTTATTTAATTTATTTAATTTATTTAATTTATTTAATTTATTTAATTTATTTAATTTATTTAATCTATTTAATTTATTTAATCTATTTAATTTATTTAATCTATTTAATTTATTTAATCTATTTAATCTATTTAATCTATTTAATCTATTTAATCTATTTAATCTATTTAATTTATTTAATTTATTTAATTTATTTAATCTATTTAATCTATTTAATCTATTTAATCTATTTAATCTATTTAATCTATTTAATTTATTTAATGTATTTAATTTATTTAATTTATTTAATTTATTTAATTTATTTAATTTATTTAATTTATTTAATTTATTTAATTTATTTAATTTATTTAATTTATTTAATTTATTTAATTTATTTAATTTATTTAATTTATTTAATTTATTTAATTTATTTAATTTATTTAATTTATTTAATTTATTTAATTTATTTAATTTATTTAATTTATTTAATTTATTTAATTTATTTAATTTATTTAATTTATTTAATTTATTTAATTTATTTAATTTATTTAATTTATTTAATTTATTTAATTTATTTAATTTATTTAATTTATTTAATTTATTTAATTTATTTAATTTATTTAATTTATTTAATTTATTTAATTTATTTAATTTATTTAATTTATTTAATTTATTTAATTTATTTAATTTATTTAATTTATTTAATTTATTTAATTTATTTAATTTATTTAATTTATTTAATTTATTTAATTTATTTAATTTATTTAATTTATTTAATTTATTTAATTTATTTAATTTATTTAATTTATTTAATTTATTTAATTTATTTAATTTATTTAATTTATTTAATTTATTTAATTTATTTAATTTATTTAATTTATTTAATTTATTTAATTTATTTAATTTATTTAATTTATTTAATTTATTTAATTTATTTAATTTATTTAATTTATTTAATTTATTTAATTTATTTAATTTATTTAATTTATTTAATTTATTTAATTTATTTAATTTATTTAATTTATTTAATTTATTTAATTTATTTAATTTATTTAATTTATTTAATTTATTTAATTTATTTAATTTATTTAATTTATTTAATTTATTTAATTTATTTAATTTATTTAATTTATTTAATTTATTTAATTTATTAATTTATTTAATTTATTTAATTTATTTAATTTATTTAATTTATTTAATTTATTTAATTTATTTATTTAATTTATTTAATTTATTTAATTTATTTAATTTATTTATTTAATTTATTTATATAATTTATTTATATAATTTATTTAATTTATTTATTTAATTTATTTAATTTATTTATTTAATTTATTTAATTTATTTATTTAATTAATTTAATTAATTTAATTAATTTAATTAATTTAATTAATTTAATTAATTTAATTAATTTAATTAATTTAATTAATTTAATTAATTTAATTAATTTAATTAATTTAATTAATTTAATTAATTTAATTAATTTAATTAATTTAATTAATTTAATTAATTTAATTTATTTAATTTATTTAATTTATTTAATTTATTTAATTTATTTAAATTATTTAATTTATTTAATTTATTTAATTTATTTAATTTATTTAATTTATTTAATTTATTTAATTTATTTAATTTATTTAATTTATTTAATTTATTTAATTTATTTAATTTATTTAATTTATTTAATTTATTTAATTTATTTAATTTATTTAATTTATTTAATTTATTTAATTTATTTAATTTATTTAATTTATTTAATTTATTTAATTTATTTAATTTATTTAATTTATTTAATTTATTTAATTTATTTAATTTATTTAATTTATTTAATTTATTTAATTTATTTAATTTATTTAATTTATTTATTTAATTTATTTAATTTATTTATTTAATTTATTTAATTTATTTAATTTATTTAATTTATTTATTTAATTTATTTAATTTATTTAATTTATTTAATTTATTTATTTAATTTATTTATTTAATTTATTTATTTAATTTATTTATTTAATTTATTTAATTTATTTAATTTATTTAATTTATTTAATTTATTTAATTTATTTATTTAATTTATTTATATAATTTATTTATATAATTTATTTAATTTATTTATTTAATTTATTTATTTAATTTATTTTTTAATTTATTTAATTTATTTAATTTATTTATTTAATTTATTTAATTTATTTAATTAATTTAATTAATTTAATTAATTTAATTAATTTAATTAATTTAATTAATTTAATTAATTTAATTAATTTAATTAATTTAATTAATTTAATTAATTTAATTAATTTAATTAATTTAATTAATTTAATTTATTTAATTTATTTAATTAATTTAATTAATTTAATTAATTTAATTTATTTAATTTATTTAATTTATTTAATTTATTTAATTTATTTAATTTATTTAATTTATTTAATTTATTTAATTTATTTAATTTATTTAATTTATTTAATTTATTTAATTTATTTAATTTATTTAATTTATTTAATTTATTTAATTTATTTAATTTATTTAATTTATTTAATTTATTTAATTTATTTAATTTATTTAATTTATTTAATTTATTTAATTTATTTAATTTATTTAATTTATTTAATTTATTTAATTTATTTAATTTATTTAATTTATTTAATTTATTTAATTTATTTAATTTATTTAATTTATTTAATTTATTTAATTTATTTAATTTATTTAATTTATTTAATTTATTTAATTTATTTAATTTATTTAATTTATTTAATTTATTTAATTTATTTAATTTATTTAATTTATTTAATTTATTTAATTTATTTAATTTATTTAATTTATTTAATTTATTTAATTTATTTAATTTATTTAATTTATTTAATTTATTTAATTTATTTAATTTATTTAATTTATTTAATTTATTTAATTTATTTAATTTATTTAATTTATTTAATTTATTTAATTTATTTAATTTATTTAATTTATTTAATTTAGTTAATTTAGTTAATTTAGTTAATTTAGTTAATTTAGTTAATTTAGTTAATTTAGTTAATTTAGTTAATTTAGTTAATTTAGTTAATTTAGTTAATTTAGTTAATTTAGTTAATTTAGTTAATTTAGTTAATTTAGTTAATTTAGTTAATTTAGTTAATTTAGTTAATTTAGTTAATTTAGTTAATT
Organism: Diaprepes abbreviatus; assembly: GCA_034092305.1. NCBI lineage: Eukaryota > Metazoa > Arthropoda > Insecta > Coleoptera > Curculionidae > Diaprepes > Diaprepes abbreviatus. Next base: position 65,563 of record JASJET010000471.1, read on the forward strand.
TAGTTAATTTAGTTAATTTAGTTAATTTAGTTAATTTAGTTAATTTAGTTAATTTAGTTAATTTGGTTAATTTAGTTAATTTGGTTAATTTGGTTAATTTGGTTAATTTGGTTAATTTGGTTAATTTAGTTAATTTAGTTAATTTAGTTAATTTAGTTAATTTAGTTAATTTAGTTAATTTAGTTAATTTAGTTAATTTAGTTAATTTAGTTAATTTAGTTAATTTAGTTAATTTAGTTAATTTAGTTAATTTAGTTAATTTAGTTAATTTAGTTAATTTAGTTAATTTAGTTAATTTAGTTAATTTAGTTAATTTAGTTAATTTAGTTAATTTAGTTAATTTAGTTAATTTAGTTAATTTAGTTAATTTAGTTAATTTAGTTAATTTAGTTAATTTAGTTAATTTAGTTAATTTAGTTAATTTAGTTAATTTAGTTAATTTAGTTAATTTAGTTAATTTAGTTAATTTAGTTAATTTAGTTAATTTAGTTAATTTAGTTAATTTAGTTAATTTAGTTAATTTAGTTAATTTAGTTAATTTAGTTAATTTAGTTAATTTAGTTAATTTAGTTAATTTAGTTAATTTAGTTAATTTAGTTAATTTAGTTAATTTAGTTAATTTATTTAATTTATTTAATTTATTTAATTTATTTAATTTATTTAATTTATTTAATTTATTTAATTTATTTAATTTATTTAATTTATTTAATTTATTTAATTTATTTAATTTATTTAATTTATTTAATTTATTTAATTTATTTAATTTATTTAATTTATTTAATTTATTTAATTTATTTAATTTATTTAATTTATTTAATTTATTTAATTTATTTAATTTATTTAATTTATTTAATTTATTTAATTTATTTAATTTATTTAATTTATTTAATTTATTTAATTTATTTAATTTATTTAATTTATTTAATTTATTTACTTTAATTTATTTAATTTATTTAAGATGTTGGAAGAATTGCCGTGTTTCTTGCGCGCCGGTCGGAACCTACCTAGAGGACCCTCCATATCAATTCCTTGAATATTGAAAATTACCCGCCTCATTGGACACGGACATTAAACTAAATAAAGGATTAGACGTTTTTAGAAGGATATCTTTGTTATAAACTGTACAGAAATATAATTTTTTTAAATGGAAATATTATTCATCCATGGGATGGTAATATAGATAGCGAGTATCTACTGAAAATGAAGAATTTATAAATATCCTATGAAATTAAGAAAATAATCTTAGACATATTCTCGTTCTTCTCCGCATCAATCAGTTTTGTTGAGTAAATTAACAAAATTAGCCTATTTTCGTCTTTCTGTGTCTAATCTAGTTCCAGAATCTAGTACTTTTCTTACAAAATCCAAGCCACCCCACACGCGGAGTTCCCGACCAGTAATTAATTTCATGTACTAGCTTTTTTATATCACCCTGTATAACAACAACTTGTTACACACATAACACATACGTACAGTTCCGCAATAAATCTAACTGACAATTTAGACCTTAATTTGATACACACATTGAATAATAATTACCATTATTTGTAAATTAATATATAGCCTGAGGGTGTTCTAGAAGTCAAATCTTACACTACTTTCGGAGAAAGTCAAAAAATATGCCGAGATTTACAAAACTTCCCAAAAAAGAACATTTCTTGAAGTATATTAATACAAATGGTCCATTTTTGACTTTCTGTCTATAATCTAAGATCAGACACTTGTAATTCTAATATTAAAATCAAGAAGGGCCACATAGTTTAGAAGAAATACGAACAAAAATTTTAAATTCAATGATTATTTCTTTCTTATTGCTGCAATTTCTTTGTTTTCCTAGTAAAGTTACAAGAGGAGGACCAAAAATTCATGACTTTTAAATATTATATGAATAAAAGTAAATAGATGTTGGAAAAATTGCCGTGTTTCTTGGCGCACCGGTCAGAACCTACGTAGAAGACCCTCCATATCAACCCGTTGGATATTGAATATCACCCGCCTCATTGGACAAGGACATTAAGCTAAATAAAGAATTGGACGTTTTTAGAAGGATATTTTTGTTAAAAACTGTACAGAAATGCAATTTTTTTAAATGGAAATATTATACATCCATGGGATGGGAATATAGATAGCGAATATCTACTGAAAATGAAGAATTTATAAATATCTTATACAATTAAGCCAATAATTTTAGACATATTCTCTAATTCTCTGAATCAATCAGTTTTGGGGAGTAAATTAACAAAATTAGCCTATTTTCGTCTTTCCGTCTCTAATCTAATTCCAGAGTCTTGTACTTCTCTTACAAAACACAAGTAATGCAAATGAACTGAATCAAGATTTGAACAAAATTTTGAATTCATAGAATATTTTCCATCTTGTACTGTAATTCCCTTGTTTTCCCAGAAAAGTTAGTAAGAAGTATTGATAATGAAGGATTCTGAATTATTTTGCAAATTAGACCAGGAATTTTAGAGATCTTTCCGTATTTCCCTGAAAAATAAGTTTCCGGGAGTAAATTATTACAAATAGCCCATTTTCGGATCTCCTTCTCCAATCTAAGTTTGGAATCTTGTACTTCTCATATAAAATCGAAGAAATGCTGGTAAGTTGAGTTTAAATTAGAGCCAAACATCTAAATTCAAAGGATATTTCGAATTTCCATATTTTCCTAGAGATATTATAACGAATGAATCGAAAATGGAGGATTTTTAGAATACTACTCTAAATAAAATTAATATGCTTGGAGTAATTTTCGTATTTGCCTTAAAAATGTAATACAAGGAGATTACGGCACAAAATACGAAGGAATCATTGAATTTAGACTTTTCGTTCTAATTTGAGCTCAATTTAGACTAAATGGGTCGTTTTTATTAACTTACGCATCAAAACTCATTTTTTAGGGAAATATGAATAGATCTCGAAGATTAGTAGTATTACTTTGCATGAACTCTTGCATTTTGATACTTCTGTATACGTTGTCTTGGAAAACTCAATATACTTACATTTCTTGGTTTTTGTAGTAGAAGTACAAGATTGTGAACTGAGATCAGAGATAGAGAGCTCAAAATGGACCATTTGGGTTAATTTACATCCCGAAATTTATTTTTCAAGGAAATACAAAAGGAACTATAAGATTATTATTATTTTTTTCTATAATATTTAATTAATCCTGCATTTTCAAGAAATGCAAGTATATTGAGTTTTCCAATACAACGTATTAAAGAAGTATGAAAAATGTAAGATTTCATGCAAAAAAATTCTATTTATCTTAGAGATCTATTTATATTTCCCTAAAAAATGGCTTTTGGAGCGTAAGATAAAAAGAACGACCCATTTAGTCAATAGTTTAGGTAAATTAAGCTCAAATTGGAACAAAAAGTCTAAATTCTATGATTTCATCGTATATTGTATCGTAATCTCCTTGTAATCCATTTTTAAGGGAAATACGAAAATATCTCCAAGAATATTTGATTTATTAAGAGTAGTATTCTAAAAAATCCCCATTTTCGATTCTTTCGTTATAACATCACTAGGAAAATATGGAAATACGAAATAATCATTGAATTTAGCCGTTTGGCTCAAATTTAAACTTAACTTACTAGCATTTCTTGGATTTTATATGAGAAGTACAAGATTCCAAACTTAGATTGGAGAATGGAATTCGAAAATTGGCTAATTGTGATAATTTACATCCGGAAACTAATTTTTCCGGAAAATACGGAAAGATCTCTGTAATTACAGGTCTAATTTTGTAAAATAATTTACGAAATAATAATTGAATTTAGATGTTTGGTTCTAATTTAAACTCCACTTACTAGCAATTCTTGGATTTTTATGAGAAGTAAAAGATTGCAAACTTAGATTGGAGAATTAAAGCCGAAAATGGGCCATGTGTGATAATTTACATCCGGAAACTTATTTTTCAGGGAAATACGAAAAGATCTCTAAAACCACTGGAAATATCGATTGTGCAAGATTCTTAAATTTCTTATAAGACTAAACCAATAATCTCCGAGATAATATCGTATTTTCCTGAAAAATAAATTTTGGAAGTTGATTTACATAAATGGTCCATTTTTGATTTTCTGCCTATAATCTAAGTTCAGATCTTGCACTTCTACTTCAAAATCCAAGAAATGTATGGAAAATAAGTTCAAATTAGAATCAAATACGTGAATTCAATGATTATTTCCAATTCTGAGCTGTAATTGCCTTTGTTTTCCTAGAAAGATTATTACAGAAGTATCGAAAATGCAGAATTCTCAAATATTTTAGAAAATTAAAATAATTATCTTAAAGATCTTTCCGTATTTCCCTGAAAAATATGTCTCGGAATGGTAGTTACCACAAATGGCACTTTTTGACTTTCTGTCTATAATCTAAGTTCAGGATTTAGTATTTCTACTATGAAAACCAAGAATGGAGCTTAATTCTTTCGAAATAATCATAAAGCACCTAAATTCGATGATTTTCTCGTATTTCCTTATTTTAATGGAGAAGTTGTTATAACTTTTGTTACAAAAGATCGAAAATGCAGGTTTTTTAATATGTTACCCTAAATAAAACTTGTTATCTCTGAAATATATTCGTATTTCCCTTAAAAATGGATAAAAATTAGATTACAGCACAGAATATGAAGAAATCATTGAATATAGACATTTTGTTCTAATCTGGATACAATTTACTTTAGATTAGAGATTGAAAGTCCAAAATAGGTCGTTTTTACTAACTTACATTCTAAAACCCATTTCTCATTGAAATATGAATAGATCTCTAATATTGAGAGCATGATTTTGTATATTATTCAAAAGCCTTGCAGTTTTGATACTTCTTTATAAGTTCTCTTGGAAAATAAGGAAATTACAACTCTAAATACGGAAAAAATCATTGAATTTAAAGTTTTTGTTCTTATTTCGACTAAATTAGGTCGCATTTCTTGGTCTTTGTATTAGAACTTCAAGATTCTGAACTTAGATTGTAGACTGAATGACAAAAATGGGCCATTTGTATTAATTTACTTTCCGAAACCTATTTCGCAGAGGAATACGAGAACATTTCTAAGATTATCTGTTTTATTTGGTATAATATTAAAAAATCCTGCCTTTTCGATATTTCGATAATAACTTTTTCTTCCTTTTCGATATTTCTATAATAACTTTTCTAGGAGAACAAAAGAATTACAGCACAAAATACGAAATAATCACTAAATTTAGCAGTTTTGTGCTAATTTGGACTAAATTTACTTGCATTTCTTGGTTTTTGTGGAAGAAGAACAGGGTTCTGAACTTTAGACTAAAGTCGGAAAGTCCAAAATGGGCCGTTTGTGTCAATATCAATCCCGAAATTAACTATTCAAGGAAATACGAAATGATCTCTAAGATTATTGGTATTATTTTGTATATTATTTAAATATTCTACATTTTCGATACTCCTATACCAGCTTTTCTAGAAAAACAAGATGATTAAATCACAAAATACGAAATAAACAGTGAAGTCATACATTTTGTTCTAATTTGGAATCAATGTACATGGATTTCTTGGATTTTGTAGGAGAACTACAAGACGTTATACATAGATTAGAGACTGAAAGTCAATAATGGGCCATTTTTATTGTTTTTAAAAAAATGTAACATGTTAATATCAGTTAGAATTCTAATTTAACTTTTGTGAATCGTAACATTGCATCCTTACTTAAACCGGGAGATGTAAAGTATTGTGCGAGATCTAATTTTATATGTTTAGCGACACATTTCGAAAATCTTCAAAGAAATCTGTTAATATGAGAACATCAGGAAGTAAATAAATTTTTGTATAATCCATTAAAATTTGACATATTAAGATTGCTGCGTTTTCGACACTTCTATTCTAACTTTCTTTGAAAGACAAGATATTTATATCACAAAATCCGAATTAATCAGTGAAATCACACATTTTGTTCTTATTTGAAATCAAATAACAGGATATCTTGCTTTTTGTAGTAAAAGTACAAGATTTTTAATAGAGATTAGAGATTGAAAGACAAAATTGGGCCGTTTTTGTTAATTTACTTTTCAAAAACCATTTTTCGGGGAAATACGAAATGATCTCGAAAATGACTTGTATTATTTTATGTAATATTTAAAAATTTTGTATTTTTAATACTCCTGTTTTAACTTCACTAGGAAAACAACGACATTACAACAAAAAAATAAGAAATAATCATTGAATTTAAAATTTGTATTCTTATTTCATCTTAAGTAGGCGACATTTCTTGGTTTCTGTATTAGAATAAAAAGATTCTTAACTTTGATTATAGACACAAAGGTAAAAATGGACCGTTTGTAATTATATACTTCAAGAAATGCATTATTTTGGGAGATTTTGGAAATCTCCAAAAATCCTAGTAGTCACTTGGCCACTTTGCGTGGGAAAAAAATTTCGACGTTAGGGACATAATAGAAAATTAAAACTTTCAATGGTTTTCGTCATTGTGATGAAGAAATTTATTAGAAATTATAAAAATTAAACCCACAAACTAGAATTACAATAAATTAAATAAATTAAATAAATTAAATAATTTAAATAAATTACATAAATTACATAAATTACATAAATTAAATAAATTAAATAAATTAAATAAATTAAATAAATTAAATAAATTAAATAAATTAAATAAATTAAATAAATTAAATAAATTAAATAAATTAAATAAATTAAATAAATTAAATAAATTAAATAAATTAAATAAATTAAATAATTAAATAAATTAAATAAATTAAATAAATTAAATAAATTAAATAAATTAAATAAATTAAATAAATTAAATAAATTAAATAAATTAAATAAATTAAATAAATTAAATAAATTAAATAAATTAAATAAATTAAATAAATTAAATAAATTAAATAAATTAAATAAATTAAATAAATTAAATAAATTAAATAAATTAAATAAATTAAATAAATTAAATAAATTAAATAAATTAAATAAATTAAATAATTAAATAAATTAAATAAATTAAATAAATTAAATAAATTAAATAACTTAAATAACTTAAATAAATTAAATAACTTAAATAAATTAAATAAATTAAATAAGTTAAATAAATTAAATAAATTAAATAAATTAAATAAATTAAATAAGTTAAATAAATTAAATAAGTTAAATAAGTTAAATAAATTAAATAAATTAAATAAATTAAATAAATTAAATAAATTAAATAAATTAAATAAATTAAATAAATTAAATAAATTAAATAAATTAAATAAATTAAATAAATTAAATAAATTAAATAAATTAAATAAATTAAATAAATTAAATAAATTAAATAAATTAAATAAATTAAATAAATTAAATAAATTAAATAAATTAAATAAATTAAATAAATTAAATAAATTAAATAAATTAAATAAATTAAATAAATTAAATAAATTAAATAAATTAAATAAATTAAATAAATTAAATAAATTAAATAAATTAAATAAATTAAATAAATTAAATAAATTAAATAAATTAAATAAATTAAATAAATTAAATAAATTAAATAAATTAAATAAATTAAATAAATTAAATAAATTAAATAAATTAAATAAATTAAATAAATTAAATAAATTAAATAAATTAAATAAATTAAATAAATTAAATAAATTAAATAAATTAAATAAATTAAATAAATTAAATAAATTAAATAAATTAAATAAATTAAATAAATTAAATAAATTAAATAAATTAAATAAATTAAATAAATTAAATAAATTAAATAAATTAAATAAATTAAATAAATTAAATAAATTAAATAAATTAAATAAATTAAATAAATTAAATAAATTAAATAAATTAAATAAATTAAATAAATTAAATAAATTAAATAAATTAAATAAATTAAATAAATTAAATAAATTAAATAAATTAAATAAATTAAATAAATTAAATAAATTAAATAAATTAAATAAATTAAATAAATTAAATAAATTAAATAAATTAAATAAATTAAATAAATTAAATAAATTAAATAAATTAAATAAATTAAATAAATTAAATAAATTAAATAAATTAAATAAATTAAATAAATTAAATAAATTAAATAAATTAAATAAATTAAATAAATTAAATAAATTAAATAAATTAAATAAATTAAATAAATTAAATAAATTAAATAAATTAAATAAATTAAATAAATTAAATAAATTAAATAAATTAAATAAATTAAATAAATTAAATAAATTAAATAAATTAAATAAATTAAATAAATTAAATAAATTAAATAAATTAAATAAATTAAATAAATTAAATAAATTAAATAAATTAAATAAATTAAATAAATTAAATAAATTAAATAAATTAAATAAATTAAATAAATTAAAAAAATTAAATAAATTAAATAAATTAAAAAAATTAAATAAATTAAATAAATTAAAAAAATTAAATAAATTAAATAAATTAAAAAAATTAAATAAATTAAATAAATTAAATAAATTAAAAAAATTAAATAAATTAAATAAATTAAATAAATTAAATAAATTAAATAAATTAAATAAATTAAATAAATTAAATAAATTAAATAAATTAAATAAATTAAATAAATTAAATAAATTAAATAAATTAAACAAATTAAAACAAATTAAATAAATTAAATAAATTAAATAAATTAAATAAATTAAACAAATTAAACAAATTAAACAAATTAAACAAATTAAACAAATTAAACCAATTAAACAAATTAAACAAATTAAACAAATTAAACAAATTAAATAAATTAAACACATTAAATAAATTAAAGAGATTAAATAAATTAAATAAATTAAATAAATTAAATAAATTAAATAAATTAAATAAATTAAATAAATTAAATAAATTAAATAAATTAAATAAATTAAATAAATTAAATAAATTAAATAAATTAAATAAATTAAATAAATTAAATAAATTAAATAAATTAAATAAATTAAATAAATTAAATAAATTAAATAAATTAAATAAATTAAATAAATTAAATAAATTAAATAAATTAAATAAATTAAATAAATTAAATAAATTAAATAAATTAAATAAATTAAATAAATTAAATAAATTAAATAAATTAAATAAATTAAATAAATTAAATAAATTAAATAAATTAAATAAATTAAATAAATTAAATAAATTAAATAAATTAAATAAATTAAATAAATTTAATAAATTAAATAAATTAAATAAATTAAATAAATTAAATAAATTAAATAAATTAAATAAATTAAATAAATTAAATAAATTAAATAAATTAAATAAATTAAATAAATTAAATAAATTAAATAAATTAAATAAATTAAATAAATTAAATAAATTAAATAAATTAAATAAATTAAATAAATTAAATAAATTAATAAATTAAATAAATTAAATAAATTAAATAAATTAAATAAATTAAATAAATTAAATAAATTAAATAAATTAATAAATTAAATAAATTAAATAAATTAAATAAATTAAATAAATTAAATAAATTAAATAAATTAAATAAATTAAATAAATTAATAAATTAAATAAATTAAATAAATTAAATAAACTAAATAAACTAAATAAACTAAATAAACTAAATAAACTAAATAAACTAAATAAACTAAATAAACTAAATAAACTAAATAAACTAAATAAACTAAATAAACTAAATAAACTAAATAAACTAAATAAACTAAATAAACTAAATAAACTAAATAAACTAAATAAACTAAATAAACTAAATAAACTAAATAAACTAAATAAACTAAATAAACTAAATAAACTGAATAAACTGAATAAACTAAATAAACTAAATAAACTCAATAAACTGAATAAACTAAATAAACTGAATAAACTAAATAAACTAAATAAACTGAATAAACTAAATAAACTAAATAAACTAAATAAACTAAATAAACTAAATAAACTAAATAAACTAAATAAACTAAATAAACTAAATAAACTAAATAAACTAAATAAACTAAATAAACTAAATAAACTAAATAAACTAAATAAACTAAATAAACTAAATAAACTAAATAAACTAAATAAACTAAATAAACTAAATAAACTAAATAAACTAAATAAACTAAATAAACTAAATAAACTAAATAAACTAAATAAACTAAATAAACTAAATAAACTAAATAAACTAAATAAACTAAATAAACTAAATAAACTAAATAAACTAAATAAACTAAATAAACTAAATAAACTAAATAAACTAAATAAACTAAATAAACTAAATAAACTAAATAAACTAAATAAACTAAATAAACTAAATAAACTAAATAAACTAAATAAACTAAATAAACTAAATAAACTAAATAAACTAAATAAACTAAATAAACTAAATAAACTAAAAAAACTAATAAACTAAATAAACTAAATAAACTAAATAAACTAAATAAACTAAATAAACTAAATAAACTAAATAAACTAAATAAACTAAATAAACTAAATAAACTAAATAAACTAAATAAACTAAATAAACTAAATAAACTAAATAAACTAAATAAACTAAATAAACTAAATAAACTAAATAAACTAAATAAACTAAATAAACTAAATAAACTAAATAAACTAAATAAACTAAATAAACTAAATAAACTAAATAAACTAATAAACTAAATAAACTAAATAAACTAAATAAACTAAATAAACTAAATAAACTAAATAAACTAAATAAACTAAATAAACTAAATAAACTAAATAAACTAAATAAACTAAATAAACTAAATAAACTAAATAAACTAAATAAACTAAATAAACTAAATAAACTAAATAAACTAAATAAACTAAATAAACTAAATAAACTAAATAAACTAAATAAACTAAATAAACTAAATAAACTAAATAAACTAAATAAACTAAATAAACTAAATAAACTAAATAAACTAAATAAACTAAATAAACTAAATAAACTAAATAAACTAAATAAACTAAATAAACTAAATAAACTAAATAAACTAAATAAACTAAATAAACTAAATAAACTAAATAAACTAAATAAACTAAATAAACTAAATACACTAAATAAACTAAATAAACTAAATAAACTAAATAAACTAAATAAACTAAATAAACTAAATAAACTAAATAAACTAAATAAACTAAATAAACTAAATAAACTAAATAAACTAAATAAACTAAATAAACTAAATAAACTAAATAAATTAAATAAATTAAATAAATTAAATAAATTAAATAAATTAAATAAATTAAATAAATTAAATAAATTAAATAAATTAAATAAATTAAATAAATTAAATAAATTAAATAAATTAAATAAATTAAATAAATTAAATAAATTAAATAAATTAAATAAATTAAATAAATTAAATAAATTAAATAAATTAAATAAATTAAATAAATTAAATAAATTAAATAAATTAAATAAATTAAATAAATTAAATAAATTAAATAAATTAAATAAATTAAATAAATTAAATAAATTAAATAAATTAAATAAATTAAATAAATTAAATAAATTAAATAAATTAAATAAATTAAATAAATTAAATAAATTAAATAAATTAAATAAATTAAAGAAATTAAATAAATTAAATAAATTAAAGAAATTAAATAAATTAATAAATTAAAAAAATTAATAAATTAAATAAATCAAATTAATAAATTTATTTAATGTTTTTAATTTATTTAATTTATTTAAAATATTTAATTTATTTAATTTATTTAATTTATTTAATTTATTTAATTTATTTAGTTTATTTAATTATTTAATTTATTTAATTTATTTAATTTATTTAATTTATTTAATTTATTTAATTTATTTAATTTATTTAATTTATTTAATTTATTTAATTTATTTAATTTATTTAATTTATTTAATTTATTTAATTTATTTAATTTATTTAATTTATTTAATTTATTTAATTTATTTAATTTAATTTAATTTATTTAATTTATTTAATTTATTTAATTTATTTAATTTATTTAATTTATTTAATTTATTTAATTTATTTAATTTATTTAATTTATTTAATTTATTTAATTTATTTAATTTATTTAATTTATTTAATTTATTTAATTTATTTAATTTATTTAATTTATTAAATTTATTTAATTTATTAAATTTATTTAATTTATTTAATTTATTTAATTTATTAAATTTATTTAATTTATTTAATTTATTAAATTTATTTAATTTATTTAATTTATTAAATTTATTTAATTTATTAAATTTATTTAATTTATTTAATTTATTAAATTTATTTAATTTATTTAATTTATTTAATTTATTTAATTTATTTAATTTATTTAATTTATTTAATTTATTTAATTTATTAAATTTATTAAATTTATTTAATTTATTTAATTTATTTAATTTATTTAATTTATTTAATTTATTTAATTTATTTAATTTATTAAATTTATTTAATTTATTTAATTTATTAAATTTATTTAATTTATTTAATTTATTTAATTTATTTAATTTATTTAATTTATTAAATTTATTTAATTTATTTAATTTATTAAATTTATTTAATTTATTTAATTTATTAAATTTATTTAATTTATTTAATTTATTTAATTTATTTAATTTATTTAATTTATTTAATTTATTTAATTTATTTAATTTATTTAATTTATTTAATTTATTTAATTTATTTAATTTATTTAATTTATTTAATTTATTTAATTTATTTAATTTATTTAATTTATTTAATTTATTTAATTTATTTAATTTATTTAATTTATTTAATTTATTTAATTTATTTAATTTATTTAATTTATTTAATTTATTTAATTTATTTAATTTATTTAATTTATTTAATTTATTTAATTTATTTAATTTATTTAATTTATTTATTTATTTAATTTATTTAATTTATTTAATTTATTTAATTTATTTAATTTATTTAATTTATTTAATTTATTTAATTTATTTAATTTATTTAATTTATTTAATTTATTTAATTTATTTAATTTATTTAATTTATTTAATTTATTTAATTTATTTAATTTATTTAATTTATTTAATTTATTTAATTTATTTAATTTATTTAATTTATTTAATTTATTTAATTTATTTAATTTATTTAATTTATTTAATTTATTTAATTTATTTAATTTATTTAATTTATTTAATTTATTTAATTTATTTAATTTATTTAATTTATTTAATTTATTTAATTTATTTAATTTATTTAATTTATTTAATTTATTTAATTTATTTAATTTATTTAATTTATTTAATTTATTTAATTTATTTAATTTATTTAATTTATTTAATTTATTTAATTTATTTAATTTATTTAATTTATTTAATTTATTTAATTTATTTAATTTATTTAATTTATTTAATTTATTTAATTTATTTAATTTATTTAATTTATTTAATTTATTTAATTTATTTAATTTATTTAATTTATTTAATTTATTTAATTTATTTAATTTATTTAATTTATTTAATTTATTTAATTTATTTAATTTATTTAATTTATTTAATTTATTTAATTTATTTATTTATTTAATTTATTTAATTTATTTAATTTATTTAATTTATTTAATTTATTTAATTTATTTAATTTATTTAATTTATTTAATTTATTTAATTTATTTAATTTATTTAATTTATTTAATTTATTTAATTTATTTAATTTATTTAATTTATTTAATTTATTTAATTTATTTAATTTATTTAATTTATTTAATTTATTTAATTTATTTAATTTATTTAATTTATTAATTTATTTAATTTATTAATTTATTTAATTTATTTAATTTATTTAATTTATTTAATTTATTTAATTAATTTAATTTATTTAATTAATTTAATTTATTTAATTAATTTAATTTATTTAATTAATTTAATTTATTTAATTTATTTAATTAATTTAATTAATTTAATTTATTTAATTAATTTAATTTATTTAATTAATTTAATTAATTTAATTTATTTAATTTATTTAATTTATTTAATTTATTTAATTTATTTAATTTATTTAATTTATTTAATTTATTTAATTTATTTAATTTATTTAATTTATTTAATTTATTTAATTTATTTAATTTATTTAATTTATTTAATTTATTTAATTTATTTAATTTATTTAATTTATTTAATTTATTTAATTTATTTAATTTATTTAATTTATTTAATTTATTTAATTTATTTAATTTATTTAATTTATTTAATTTATTTAATTTATTTAATTTATTTAATTTATTTAATTTATTTAATTTATTTAATTTATTTAATTTATTTAATTTATTTAATTTATTTAATTTATTTAATTTATTTAATTTATTTAATTTATTTAATTTATTTAATTTATTTAATTTATTTAATTTATTTAATTTATTTAATTTATTTAATTTATTTAATTTATTTAATTATTTAATTTATTTAATTTATTTAATTTATTTAATTTATTTAATTTATTTAATTTATTTAATTTATTTAATTTATTTAATTTATTTAATTTATTTAATTTATTTAATTTATTTAATTTATTTAATTTATTTAATTTATTTAATTTATTTAATTTATTTAATTTATTTAATTTATTAATTTATTTAATTTATTTAATTTATTTAATTTATTTAATTTATTTAATTTATTTAATTTATTTAATTTATTTAATTTATTTAATTTATTTAATTTATTTAATTTATTTAATTATTTAATTTATTTAATTTATTTAATTTATTTAATTTATTTAATTTATTTAATTTATTTAATTTATTTAATTTAGTTAATTTAGTTAATTTAGTTAATTTAGGTTAATTTAGTTAATTTGGTTAATTTAGTTAATTTGGTTAATTTAGTTAATTTGGTTAATTTAGTTAATTTGGTTAATTTAGTTAATTTGGTTAATTTAGTTAATTTGGTTAATTTAGTTAATTTGGTTAATTTAGTTAATTTGGTTAATTTAGTTAATTTGGTTAATTTAGTTAATTTGGTTAATTTAGTTAATTTGGTTAATTTAGTTAATTTGGTTAATTTAGTTAATTTGGTTAATTTAGTTAATTTGGTTAATTTAGTTAATTTGGTTAATTTAGTTAATTTGGTTAATTTAGTTAATTTGGTTAATTTAGTTAATTTGGTTAATTTAGTTAATTTGGTTAATTTAGTTAATTTGGTTAATTTAGTTAATTTGGTTAATTTAGTTAATTTGGTTAATTTAGTTAATTTGGTTAATTTAGTTAATTTGGTTAATTTAGTTAATTTGGTTAATTTAGTTAATTTGGTTAATTTAGTTAATTTGGTTAATTTAGTTAATTTGGTTAATTTAGTTAATTTGGTTAATTTAGTTAATTTGGTTAATTTAGTTAATTTGGTTAATTTAGTTAATTTGGTTAATTTAGTTAATTTGGTTAA
>JASJET010000472.1:0-70129 GCA_034092305.1 Diaprepes abbreviatus
AAATTAAATAAATTAAATAAATTAAATAAATTAAATAAATTAAATAAATTAAATAAATTAAATAAATTAAATAAATTAAATAAATTAAATAAATTAAATAAATTAAATAAATTAAATAAATTAAATAAATTAAATAAATTAAATAAATTAAATAAATTAAATAAATTAAATAAATTAAATAAATTAAATAAATTAAATAAATTAAATAAATTAAATAAATTAAATAAATTAAATAAATTAAATAAATTAAATAAATTAAATAAATTAAATAAATTAAATAAATTAAATAAATTAAATAAATTAAATAAATTAAATAAATTAAATAAATTAAATAAATTAAATAAATTAAATAAATTAAATAAATTAAATAAATTAAATAAATTAAATAAATTAAATAAATTAAATAAATTAAATAAATTAAATAAATTAAATAAATTAAATAAATTAAATAAATTAAATAAATTAAATAAATTAAATAAATTAAATAAATTAAATAAATTAAATAAATTAAATAAATTAAATAAATTAAATAAATTAAATAAATTAAATAAATTAAATAAATTAAATAAATTAAATAAATTAAATAAATTAAATAAATTAAATAAATTAAATAAATTAAATAAATTAAATAAATTAAATAAATTAAATAAATTAAATAAATTAAATAAATTAAATAAATTAAATAAATTAAATAAATTAAATAAATTAAATAAATTAAATAAATTAAATAAATTAAATAAATTAAATAAATTAAATAAATTAATAAATTAAATAAATTAAATAAATTAAATAAATTAAATAAATTAAATAAATTAAATAAATTAAATAAATTAAATAAATTAAATAAATTAAATAAATTAAATAAATTAAATAAATTAAATAAATTAAATAAATTAAATAAATTAAATAAATTAAATAAATTAAATAAATTAAATAAATTAAATAAATTAAATAAATTAAATAAATTAAATAAATTAAATAAATTAAATAAATTAAATAAATTAAATAAATTAAATAAATTAAATAAATTAAATAAATTAAATAAATTAAATAAATTAAATAAATTAAATAAATTAAATAAATTAAATAAATTAAATAAATTAAATAAATTAAATAAATTAAATAAATTAAATAAATTAAATAAATTAAATAAATTAAATAAATTAAATAAATTAAATAAATTAAATAAATTAAATAAATTAAATAAATTAAATAAATTAAATAAATTAAATAAATTAAATAAATTAAATAAATTAAATAAATTAAATAAATTAAATAAATTAAATAAATTAAATAAATTAAATAAATTAAATAATTAAATAAATTAAATAAATTAAATAAATTAAATAAATTAAATAAATTAAATAAATTAAATAAATTAAATAAATTAAATAAATTAAATAAATTAAATAAATTAAATAAATTAAATAAATTAAATAAATTAAATAAATTAAATAAATTAAATAAATTAAATAAATTAAATAAATTAAATAAATTAAATAAATTAAATAAATTAAATAAATTAAATAAATTAAATAAATTAAATAAATTAAATAAATTAAATAAATTAAATAAATTAAATAAATTAAATAAATTACATAAATTACATAAATTACATAAATTACATAAATTACATAAATTACATAAATTACATAAATTAAATAAATTAAATAAATTAAATAAATTACATAAATTACATAAATTACATAATTACATAAATTACATAAATTACATAAATTACATAAATTACATAAATTACATAAATTACATAAATTACATAAATTACCTAAATTACCTAAATTAAATAAATTAAGTAAATTAAATAAATTAAGTAAATTAAGTAAATTAAGTAAATTAAGTAAATTAAGTAAATTAAGTAAATTAAGTAAATTAAGTAAATTAAGTAAATTAAGTAAATTAAGTAAATTAAGTAAATTAAGTAAATTAAGTAAATTAAGTAAATTAAATAAATTAAGTAAATTAAGTAAATTAAGTAAATTAAGTAAATTAAGTAAATTAAGTAAATTAAGTAAATTAAGTAAATTAAGTAAATTAAGTAAATTAAGTAAATTAAGTAAATTAAGTAAATTAAGTAAATTAAGTAAATTAAGTAAATTAAGTAAATTAAGTAAATTAAGTAAATTAAGTAAATTAAGTAAATTAAGTAAATTAAGTAAATTAAGTAAATTAAGTAAATTAAGTAAATTAAGTAAATTAAGTAAATTAAGTAAATTAAGTAAATTAAATAAATTAAATAAATTAAATAAATTAAATAAATTAAATAAATTAAATAAATTAAATAAATTAAATAAATTAAATAAATTAAATAAATTAAATAAATTAAATAAATTAAATAAATTAAATAAATTAAATAAATTAAATAAATTAAATAAATTAAATAAATTAAATAAATTAAATAAATTAAATAAATTAAATAAATTAAATAAATTAAATAAATTAAATAAATTAAATAAATTAAATAAATTAAATAAATTAAATAAATTAAATAAATTAAATAAATTAAATAAATTAAATAAATTAAATAAATTAAATAAATTAAATAAATTAAATAAATTAAATAAATTAAATAAATTAAATAAATTAAATAATTAAATAAATTAAATAAATTAAATAAATTAAATAAATTAAATAAATTAAATAAATTAAATAAATTAAATAAATTAAATAAATTAAATAAATTAAATAAATTAAATAAATTAAATAAATTAAATAAATTAAATAAATTAAATAAATTAAATAAATTAAATAAATTAAATAAATTAAATAAATTAAATAAATTAAATAAATTAAATAAATTAAATAAATTAAATAAATTAAATAAATTAAATAAATTAAATAAATTAAATAAATTAAATAAATTAAATAAATTAAATAAATTAAATAAATTAAATAAATTAAATAAATTAAATAAATTAAATAAATTAAATAAATTAAATAATTAAATAAATTAAATAAATTAAATAAATTAAATAAATTAAATAAATTAAATAAATTAAATAAATTAAATAAATTAAATAAATTAAATAAATTAAATAAATTAAATAAATTAAATAAATTAAATAAATTAAATAAATTAAATAAATTAAATAAATTAAATAAATTAAATAAATTAAATAAATTAAATAAATTAAATAAATTAAATAAATTAAATAAATTAAATAAATTAAATAAATTAAATAAATTAAATAAATTAAATAAATTAAATAAATTAAATAAATTAAATAAATTAAATAAATTAAATAAATTAAATAAATTAAATAAATTAAATAAATTAAATAAATTAAATAAATTAAATAAATTAAATAAATTAAATAAATTAAATAAATTAAATAAATTAAATAAATTAAATAAATTAAATAAATTAAATAAATTAAATAAATTAAATAAATTAAATAAATTAAATAAATTAAATAAATTAAATAAATTAAATAAATTAAATAAATTACATAAATTACATAAATTTACATAAATTAAATAAATTAAATAAATTAAATAAATTAAATAAATTACATAAATTAAATAAATTACATAAATTAAATAAATTACATAAATTACCTAAATTACATAAATTACATAAATTACCTAAATTACCTAAATTAAATAAATTAAGTAAATTAAATAAATTAAGTAAATTAAGTAAATTAAGTAAATTAAGTAAATTAAGTAAATTAAGTAAATTAAGTAAATTAAGTAAATTAAGTAAATTAAGTAAATTAAGTAAATTAAGTAAATTAAGTAAATTAAGTAAATTAAGTAAATTAAGTAAATTAAGTAAATTAAGTAAATTAAGTAAATTAAGTAAATTAAGTAAATTAAGTAAATTAAGTAAATTAAGTAAATTAAGTAAATTAAGTAAATTAAGTAAATTAAGTAAATTAAGTAAATTAAGTAAATTAAGTAAATTAAGTAAATTAAGTAAATTAAGTAATTAAGTAAATTAAGTAAATTAAGTAAATTAAGTAAATTAAGTAAATTAAATAAATTAAATAAATTAAATAAATTAAATAAATTAAATAAATTAAATAAATTAAATAAATTAAATAAATTAAATAAATTAAATAAATTAAATAAATTAAATAAATTAAATAAATTAAATAAATTAAATAAATTAAATAAATTAAATAAATTAAATAAATTAAATAAATTAAATAAATTAAATAAATTAAATAAATTAAATAAATTAAATAAATTAAATAAATTAAATAAATTAAATAAATTAAATAAATTAAATAAATTAAATAAATTAAATAAATTAAATAAATTAAATAAATTAAATAAATTAAATAAATTAAATAAATTAAATAAATTAAATAAATTAAATAAATTAAATAAATTAAATAAATTAAATAAATTAAATAAATTAAATAAATTAAATAAATTAAATAAATTAAATAAATTAAATAAATTAAATAAATTAAATAAATTAAATAAATTAAATAAATTAAATAAATTAAATAAATTAAATAAATTAAATAAATTAAATAAATTAAATAAATTAAATAAATTAAATAAATTAAATAAATTAAATAAATTAAATAAATTAAATAAATTAAATAAATTAAATAAATTAAATAAATTAAATAAATTAAATAAATTAAATAAATTAAATAAATTAAATAAATTAAATAAATTAAATAAATTAAATAAATTAAATAAATTAAATAAATTAAATAAATTAAATAAATTAAATAAATTAAATAAATTAAATAAATTAAATAAATTAAATAAATTAAATAAATTAAATAAATTAAATAAATTAAATAAATTAAATAAATTAAATAAATTAAATAAATTAAATAAATTAAATAAATTAAATAAATTAAATAAATTAAATAAATTAAATAAATTAAATAAATTAAATAAATTAAATAAATTAAATAAATTAAATAAATTAAATAAATTAAATAAATTAAATAAATTAAATAAATTAAATAAATTAAATAAATTAAATAAATTAAATAAATTAAATAAATTAAATAAATTAAATAAATTAAATAAATTAAATAAATTAAATAAATTAAATAAATTAAATAAATTAAATAAATTAAATAAATTAAATAAATTAAATAAATTAAATAAATTAAATAAATTAAATAAATTAAATAAATTAAATAAATTAAATAAATTAAATAAATTAAATAAATTAAATAAATTAAATAAATTAAATAAATTAAATAAATTAAATAAATTAAATAAATTAAATAAATTAAATAAATTAAATAAATTAAATAAATTAAATAAATTAAATAAATTAAATAAATTAAATAAATTAAATAAATTAAATAAATTAAATAAATTAAATAAATTAAATAAATTAAATAAATTAAATAAATTAAATAAATTAAATAAATTAAATAAATTAATAAATTAAAAAAATTAATAAATTAAATAAATTAAATTAAATAAATTTATTTAATTTTTTTAATTTATTTAATTTATTTAAAATATTTGATTTATTTAATTTATTTAATTTATTTAACTTATTTAATTTATTTAATTTATTTAGTTTATTTAATTTATTTAATTTATTTAATTTATTTAATTTATTTAATTTATTTAATTTATTTAATTATTTAATTTATTTAATTTATTTAATTTATTTAATTTATTTAATTTATTTAATTTATTTAATTTATTTAATTTATTTAATTTATTTAATTTATTTAATTTATTTAATTTATTTAATTTATTTAATTTATTTAATTTATTTAATTTATTTAATTATTTAATTTATTTAATTTATTTAATTTATTTAATTTATTTAATTTATTTAATTTATTTAATTTATTTAATTTATTTAATTTATTTAATTTATTTAATTTATTTAATTTATTTAATTTATTTAATTTATTTAATTTATTTAATTTATTTAATTTATTTAATTTATTTAATTTATTTAATTTATTTAATTTATTTAATTTATTTAATTTATTTAATTTATTTAATTTATTTAATTTATTTAATTTATTTAATTTATTTAATTTATTTAATTATTTAATTTATTTAATTTATTTAATTTATTTAATTTATTTAATTTATTTATTTTATTTAATTTTTTTAATTTATTTATTTTATTTAATTTTTTTATGTTATTTATTTTATTTAATTTATTTAATTTATTTAATTTATTTAATTTATTTAATTTATTTAATTTATTTAATTTATTTAATTTATTTAATTTATTTAATTTATTTAATTTATTTATTTAATTTATTTAATTTATTTAATTTATTTATTTAATTTATTTAATTTATTTAATTTATTTAATTTATTTAATTTATTTAATTTATTTAATTTATTTAATTTATTTAATTTATTTAATTTATTTAATTTATTTAATTTATTTAATTTATTTAATTTATTTAATTTATTTAATTTATTTAATTTATTTAATTTAATTTATTTAATTTATTTAATTTATTTAATTTATTTAATTTATTTAATTTATTTAATTTATTTAATTTATTTAATTTATTTAATTTATTTAATTTATTTAATTTATTTAATTTATTTAATTTATTTAATTTATTTAATTTATTTATTTTATTTAATTTTTTTAATTTATTTATTTTATTTAATTTTTTTATGTTATTTATTTTATTTAATTTATTTAATTTATTTAATTTATTTAATTTATTTAATTTATTTAATTTATTTAATTTATTTAATTTATTTAATTTATTTAATTTATTTAATTTATTTAATTTATTTAATTTATTTAATTTATTTAATTTATTTAATTTATTTAATTTATTTAATTTATTTAATTTATTTAATTTATTTAATTTATTTAATTTATTTAATTTATTTGATTTATTTAATTTATTTAATTTATTTAATTTATTTAATTTATTTAATTTATTTAATTTATTTAATTTATTTAATTTATTTAATTTATTTAATTTATTTAATTTATTTAATTTATTTAATTTATTTAATTTATTTAATTTATTTAATTTATCTAATTTATTTAATTTATTTAATTTATCTAATTTATTTAATTTATCTAATTTATTTAATTTATCTAATTTATTTAATTTATGTAATTTATTTAATTTATGTAATTTATGTAATTTATGTAATTTATGTAATTTATGTAATTTATGTAATTTATGTAATTTATGTAATTTATTTAATTTATTTAATTTATTTAATTTATTTAATTTATTTAATTTATTTAATTTATTTAATTTATTTAATTTATTTAATTTATTTAATTTATTTAATTTATTTAATTTATTTAATTTATTTAATTTATTTAATTTATTTAATTTATTTAATTTATTTAATTTATTTAATTTATTTAATTTATTTAATTTATTTAATTTATTTAATTTATTTAATTTATTTAATTTATTTAATTTATTTAATTTATTTAATTATTTAATTTATTTAATTTATTTAATTTATTTAATTTATTTAATTTATTTAATTTATTTAATTTATTTAATTTATTTAATTTATTTAATTTATTTAATTTATTTAATTTATTTAATTTATTTAATTTATTTAATTTATTTAATTTATTTAATTTATTTAATTTATTTAATTTATTTAATTATTTAATTTATTTAATTTATTTAATTTATTTAATTTATTTAATTTATTTAATTTATTTAATTTATTTAATTTATTTAATTTATTTAATTTATTTAATTTATTTAATTTATTTAATTTATTTAATTTATTTAATTTATTTAATTTATTTAATTTATTTAATTTATTTAATTTATTTAATTTATTTAATTTATTTAATTTATTTAATTTATTTAATTTATTTAATTTATTTAATTTATTTAATTTATTTAATTTATTTAATTTATTTAATTTATTTAATTTATTTAATTTATTTAATTTATTTAATTTATTTAATTTATTTAATTTATTTAATTTATTTAATTTATTTAATTTATTTAATTTATTTAATTTATTAATTTATTTAATTTATTTAATTTATTTAATTTATTTAATTTATTTAATTTATTTAATTTATTTAATTTATTTAATTTATTTAATTTATTTAATTTATTTAATTTATTTAATTTATTTAATTTATTTAATTTATTTAATTATTTAATTTATTTAATTTATTTAATTTATTTAATTTATTTAATTTATTTAATTTATTTAATTTATTTAATTTATTTAATTTATTTAATTTATTTAATTTATTTAATTTATTTAATTTATTTAATTTATTTTATTTATTTAATTTATTTAATTTATTTAATTTATTTAATTTATTTAATTTATTTAATTTATTTAATTTATTTAATTTATTTAATTTATTTAATTTATTTAATTTATTTAATTTATTTAATTTATTTTTATTTAATTTATTTAATTTATTTAATTTATTTAATTTATTTAATTTATTTAATTTATTTAATTTATTTAATTTATTTAATTTATTTAATTTATTTAATTTATTTAATTTATTTAATTTATTTAATTTATTTAATTTATTTAATTATTTAATTTATTTAATTTATTTAATTTATTTAATTTATTTAATTTATTTAATTTATTTAATTTATTTAATTTATTTAATTTATTTAATTTATTTAATTTATTTAATTTATTTAATTTATTTAATTTATTTAGTTTATTTAATTTATTTAATTTATTTAATTTATTTAATTTATTTAATTTATTTAATTTATTTAATTTATTTAATTTATTTAATTTATTTAATTTATTTATTTAATTTATTTAATTTATTTAATTTATTTAATTTATTTAATTTATTTAATTTATTTAATTTATTTAATTTATTTAATTTATTTAATTTATTTAATTTATTTAATTTATTTAATTTATTTAATTTATTTAATTTATTTAATTTATTTAATTTATTTAATTTATTTAATTTATTAATTTATTTAATTTATTTAATTTATTTAATTTATTTAATTTATTTAATTTATTTAATTTATTTAATTTATTTAATTTATTTAATTTATTTAATTTATTTAATTTATTTAATTTATTTAATTTATTTAATTTATTTAATTTATTTAATTTATTTAATTTATTTAATTTATTTAATTTATTTAATTTATTTAATTTATTTATTTATTTAATTTATTTAATTTATTTAATTTATTTAATTTATTTAATTTATTTAATTTATTTAATTTATTTAATTTATTTAATTTATTTAATTTATTTAATTTATTTAATTTATTTAATTTATTTAATTTATTTAATTTATTTAATTTATTTAATTTATTTAATTTATTTAATTTATTTAATTTATTTAATTTATTTAATTTATTTAATTTATTTAATTTATTTAATTTATTTAATTTATTTAATTTATTTAATTTATTTAATTTATTTAATTTATTTAATTTATTTAATTTATTTAATTTATTTAATTTATTTAATTTATTTAATTTATTTAATTTATTTAATTTATTTAATTTATTTAATTTATTTAATTTATTTAATTTATTTAATTTATTTAATTTATTTAATTTATTTAATTTATTTAATTTATTTAATTTATTTAATTTATTTAATTTATTTAATTTATTTAATTTATTTAATTTATTTAATTTATTTAATTTATTTAATTTATTTAATTTATTTAATTTATTTAATTTATTTAATTTATTTAATTTATTTAATTTATTTAATTTATTTAATTTATTTAATTTATTTAATTTATTTAATTTATTTAATTTATTTAATTTATTTAATTTATTTAATTTATTTAATTTATTTAATTTATTTAATTTATTTAATTTATTTAATTTATTTAATTTATTTAATTTATTTAATTTATTTAATTTATTTAATTTATTTAATTTATTTAATTTATTTAATTTATTTAATTTATTTAATTTATTTAATTTATTTAATTTATTTAACTTATTTAACTTATTTAACTTATTTAACTTATTTAACTTATTTAACTTATTTAACTTATTTAACTTATTTAACTTATTTAACTTATTTAACTTATTTAACTTATTTAACTTATTTAACTTATTTAACTTATTTAACTTATTTAACTTATTAACTTATTTAACTTATTTAACTTATTTAACTTATTTAACTTATTTAACTTATTTAACTTATTTAACTTATTTAACTTATTTAATTTATTTAATTTATTTAATTTATTTAATTTATTTAATTTATTTAATTTATTTAATTTATTTAATTTATTTAATTTATTTAATTTATTTAATTTATTTAATTTATTTAATTTATTTAATTTATTTAATTTATTTAATTTATTTAATTTATTTAATTTATTTAATTTATTTAATTTATTTAATTTATTTAATTTATTTAATTTATTTAATTTATTTAATTTATTTAATTTATTTAATTTATTTAATTTATTTAATTTATTTAATTTATTTAATTTATTTAATTTATTTAATTTATTTAATTTATTTAATTTATTTAATTTATTTAATTTATTTAATTTATTTAATTTATTTAATTTATTTAATTTATTTAATTTATTTAATTTATTTAATTTATTTAATTTATTTAATTTATTTAATTTATTTAATTATTTAATTTATTTAATTTATTTAATTTATTTAATTTATTTAATTTATTTAATTTATTTAATTTATTTAATTTATTTAATTTATTTAATTTATTTAATTTATTTAATTTATTTATTTTATTTAATTTATTTAATTTATTTAATTTATTTAACTTATTTAACTTATTTAACTTATCTAATTTATCTAATTTATCTAATTTATCTAATTTATTTAATTTATCTAATTTATCTAATTTATTTAATTTATTTAATTTATTTAATTTATTTAATTTATTTAATTTATTTAATTTATTTAATTTATTTAATTTATTTAATTTATTTAATTTATTTAATTTATTTAATTTATTTAATTTATTTAATTTATTTAATTTATTTAATTTATTTAATTTATTTAATTTATTTAATTATTAAATTTATTAAATTTATTAAATTTTATTTAATTTTTTTAATTTATTAAATTTATTTAATTTATTTAATTTATTAAATTTATTTAATTTATTTAATTTATTAAATTTATTTAATTTATTTAATTTATTTAATTTTTTAATTTATTAAATTTATTTAATTTATTTAATTTATTTAATTTATTAAATTTATTAAATTTATTTAATTTATTTAATTATTTAATTTATTTAATTAATTTAATTTATTTAATTAATTTAATTTATTTAATTTATTTAATTAATTTAATTTATTTAATCAATTTAATTTATTTAATCTATTTAATTAATTTAATTATTTAATTTATTTAATTAATTTAATTAATTTAATTAATTTAATTAATTTAATTAATTTAATTAATTTAATTAATTTAATTAATTTAATTAATTTAATTAATTTATTTAATTTAATTTATTTAATTAATTTAATTAATTTAATTAATTTAATTAATTTAACTAATTTAATTAATTTATTAATTTAACTAATTTAATTAATTTAATTAATTTAATTAATTTAATTAATTTAATTAATTTAATTAATTTAATTAATTTAATTAATTTAATTAATTTAATTAATTTAATTAATTTAATTAATTTAATTAATTTAATTAATTTAATTAATTTAATTAATTTAATTAATTTAATTAATTTAATTAATTTAATTAATTTAATTAATTTAATTAATTTAATTAATTTAATTAATTTAATTAATTTAATTAATTTAATTAATTTAATTAATTTAATTAATTTAATTAATTTAATTAATTTAATTAATTTAATTAATTTAATTAATTTAATTAATTTAATTATTTAATTAATTTAATTAATTTAATTAATTTAATTAATTTAATTAATTTAATTAATTTAATTAATTTAATTAATTTAATTAATTTAATTAATTAATTAATTAATTAATTTAATTAATTTAATTAATCTAATTAATTTAATTAATTTAATTAATTTAATTAATTTAATTAATTTAATTAATTTAATTAATTTAATTAATTTAATTAATTTAATTAATTTAATTAATTTAATTAATTTAATTAATTTAATTAATTTAATTAATTTAATTAATTTAATTAATTTAATTAATTTAATTAATTTAATTAATTTAATTAATTTAATTAATTTAATTAATTTAATTAATTTAATTAATTTAATTAATTTAATTAATTTAATTAATTTAATTAACTTAATTAATTTAATTAATTTAATTAACTTAATTATTTAATTAATTTAATTAACTTAATTATTTAATTAATTTAATTAACTTAATTAATTTAATTAATTTAATTTATTTAATTAATTTAATTAATTTAATTTATTTAATTAATTTAATTTATTTAATTTATTTAATTTATTTAATTTATTTAATTTATTTAATTAATTTAATTAATTTAATTAATTTAATTAATTTAATTTATTTAATTAATTTAATTAATTTAATTTATTTAATTAATTTAATTTATTTAATTAATTTAATTTATTTAATTTATTTAATTTATTTAATTTATTAATTTATTTAATTTATTTAATTTATTTAATTTATTTAATTTATTTAATTTATTTAATTTATTTAATTTATTTAATTTATTTAATTTATTTAATTTATTTAATTTATTTAATTTATTTAATTTATTTAATTTATTTAATTTATTTAATTTATTTAATTTATTTAATTTATTTAATTTATTTAATTTATTTAATTTATTTAATTTATTTAATTTATTTAATTTATTTAATTTATTTAATTTATTTAATTTATTTAATTTATTTAATTTATTTAATTTATTTAATTTATTTAATTTATTTAATTTATTTAATTTATTTAATTTATTTAATTTATTTAATTTATTTAATTTATTTAATTTATTTAATTTATTTAATTTATTTAATTTATTTAATTTATTTAATTTATTTAATTTATTTAATTTATTTAATTTATTTAATTTATTTATTTATTTAATTTATTTAATTTATTTAATTTATTTAATTTATTTAATTTATTTAATTTATTTAATTTATTTAATTTATTTAATTTATTTAATTTATTTAATTTATTTAATTTATTTAATTTATTTAATTTATTTAATTTATTTAATTTATTTAATTTATTTAATTATTTAATTTATTTAATTTATTTAATTTATTTAATTTATTTAATTTATTTAATTTATTTAATTTATTTAATTTATTTAATTTATTTAATTTATTTAATTATTTAATTTATTTAATTTATTTAATTTATTTAATTTATTTAATTTATTTAATTTATTTAATTTATTTAATTTATTTAATTTATTTAATTTATTTAATTTATTTAATTTATTTAATTTATTTAATTTATTTAATTTATTTAATTATTTAATTTATTTAATTTATTTAATTTATTTAATTTATTTAATTTATTTAATTTATTTAATTTATTTAATTTATTTAATTTATTTAATTTATTTAATTTATTTAATTTATTTAATTTATTTAATTTATTTAATTTATTTAATTTATTTAATTTATTTAATTTATTTAATTTATTTAATTTATTTAATTTATTTAATTTATTTAATTTACTTAATTTATTTAATTTATTTAATTTATTTAATTTATTTAATTTATTTAATTTATTTAATTTATTTAATTTATTTAATTTATTTAATTTATTTAATTTATTAATTTATTTAATTTATTTAATATATTTAATTTATTTAATTTATTTAATTTATTTAATTTATTTAATTTATTTAATTTATTTAATTTATTTAATTTATTTAATTTATTTAATTTATTTAATTTATTTAATTTATTTAATTTATTTAATTTATTTAATTTATTTAATTTATTTAATTTATTTAATTTATTTAATTTATTTAATTTATTTAATTTATTTAATTTATTTAATTTATTTAATTTATTTAATTTATTTAATTTATTTAATTTATTTAATTTATTTAATTTATTTAATTTATTTAATTTATTTAATTTATTTAATTTATTTAATTCATTTAATTTATTTAATTCATTTAATTCATTTAATTCATTTAATTAATTTAATTCATTTAATTCATTTAATTTATTTAATTCATTAATTCATTTAATTTATTTAATTCATTTAATTGATTTAATTCATTTAATTCATTTAATTGATTTAATTCATTTAATTCATTTAATTCATTTAATTGATTTAATTCATTTGATTGATTTAATTGATTTAATTCATTTGATTGATTTAATTGATTTAATTCATTTGATTGATTTAATTGATTTAATTCATTTAATTGATTTAATTGATTTAATTCATTTAATTGATTTAATTGATTTTAATTCATTTAATTGATTTAATTGATTTAATTCATTTAATTGATTTAATTGATTTAATTCATTTAATTGATTTAATTGATTTAATTCATTTAATTCATTTAATTGATTTAATTGATTTAATTCATTTAATTGATTTAATTGATTTAATTCATTTAATTGATTTAATTGATTTAATTCATTTAATTGATTTAATTGATTTAATTCATTTAATTGATTTAATTGATTTAATTGATTTAATTGATTTAATTGATTTAATTGATTTAATTCATTTAATTCATTTAATTCATTTAATTGATTTAATTCATTTAATTCATTTAATTGATTTAATTGATTTAATTCATTTAATTCATTTAATTGATTTAATTGATTTAATTGATTTAATTGATTTAATTGATTTAATTGATTTAATTCATTTAATTCATTTAATTCATTTAATTCATTTAATTCATTTAATTCATTTAATTCATTTAATTCATTTAATTCGTTTAATTCATTTAATTCGTTTAATTCTTTTAATTCATTTAATTCATTTAATTCATTTAATTCATTTAATTCATTTAATTCCATTTAATTCATTTAATTCATTAATTCATTTAATTCATTTAATTCATTTAATTCATTTAATTCATTTAATTCATTTAATTCATTTAATTCATTTAATTCATTTAATTCATTTAATTCATTTAATTCATTTAATTCATTTAATTCATTTAATTCATTTAATTCATTTAATTCATTTAATTCATTTAATTCATTTATTCATTTAATTCATTTAATTCATTTAATTCATTTAATTCATTTAATTCATTTAATTCATTTAATTCATTTAATTCATTTAATTCATTTAATTCATTTAATTCATTTAATTCATTTAATTCATTTAATTCATTTAATTCATTTAATTCATTTAATTCATTTAATTCATTTAATTCATTTAATTCATTTAATTCATTTAATTCATTTAATTCATTTAATTCATTTAATTCATTTAATTCATTTAATTCATTTAATTCATTTAATTCATTTAATTCATTTAATTCATTTAATTCATTTAATTCATTTAATTCATTTAATTCATTTAATTCATTAATTCATTTAATTCATTTAATTCATTTAATTCATTTAATTCATTTAATTCATTTAATTCATTTAATTCATTTAATTCATTAATTCATTTAATTCATTTAATTCATTTAATTCATTTAATTCATTTAATTCATTTAATTCATTTAATTCATTTAATTCATTTAATTCATTTAATTCATTTAATTCATTTAATTCATTTAATTCATTTAATTCATTTAATTCATTTAATTCATTTAATTCATTTAATTCATTTAATTCATTTAATTCATTTAATTCATTAATTCATTTAATTCATTTAATTCATTTAATTCATTTAATTCATTTAATTCATTTAATTCATTTAATTCATTTAATTCATTTAATTCATTTAATTCATTTAATTCATTTAATTCATTTAATTCATTTAATTCATTTAATTCATTTAATTCATTTAATTCATTTAATTCATTTAATTCATTTAATTCATTTAATAATTCATTTAATTCATTTAATTCATTTAATTCATTTAATTCATTTAATTCATTTAATTCATTTAATTCATTTAATTCATTTAATTCATTTAATTCATTTAATTGATTTAATTGATTTAATTCATTAATTCATTTAATTGATTTAATTCATTTAATTCATTTAATTCATTTAATTTATTTAATTTATTTAATTTATTTAATTTATTTAATTTATTTAATTTATTTAATTTATTTAATTTATTTAATTTATTTAATTTATTTAATTTATTTAATTATTTAATTTAATTTATTTTAATTTATTTAAGATGTTGGAAGAATTGCCGTGTTTCTTGGCGCGCCGGTCGGAACCTACCTAGAGGACCCTCCATATCAATTCCTTGAATATTGAAAATTATCCGCCTCATTGGACACGGACATTAAACTAAATAAAGGATTAGACGTTTTTAGAAGGATATCTTTGTTAAAAACTGTACAGAAATATAATTTTTTTAAATGGAAATATTATTCATCCATGGGATGGTAATATAGATAGCGAGTATCTACTGAAAATGAAGAATTTATAAATATCCTATGAAATTAAGAAAATAATCTTAGACATATTCTCGTTCTTCTCCGCATCAATCAGTTTTGTTGAGTAAATTAACAAAATTAGGCCTATTTTCGTCTTTCTGTGTCTAATCTAGTTCCAGAATCTAGTACTTTTCTTACAAAATCCAAGCCACCCCACACGCGGAGTTCCCGACCAGTAATTAATTTCATGTACTAGCTTTTTTATATCACCCTGTATAACAACAACTTGTTACACACATAACACATACTTACAGTTCCGCAATAAATCTAACTGACAATTTAGACCTTAATTTGATACACACATTGAATAATAATTACCATTATTTGTAAATTAATATATAGCCTGAGGGTGTTCTAGAAGTCAAATCTTACACTACT
The DNA here is from genome assembly GCA_034092305.1 of Diaprepes abbreviatus. Classification (NCBI taxonomy): domain Eukaryota; kingdom Metazoa; phylum Arthropoda; class Insecta; order Coleoptera; family Curculionidae; genus Diaprepes; species Diaprepes abbreviatus. The sequence continues at coordinate 16,818 of JASJET010000472.1, forward strand.
TTCGGAGAAAGTCAAAAATGTGCCGAGATTTACAAAACTTCCCAAAAAAGAACATTTCTTGAAGTATATTAATACAAATGGTCCATTTTTGACTTTCTGTCTATAATCTAAGATCAGACACTTGTAATTCTAATATTAAAACCAAGAAGGGCCACATAGTTTAGAAGAAATACGAACAAAAATTTTAAATTCAATGATTATTTCTTTCTTATTGCTGCAATTTCTTTGTTTTCCTAGTAAAGTTACAAGAGGAGGACCAAAAATTCATGACTTTTAAATATTATATGAAATAAAAGTAAATAGATGTTGGAAAAATTGCCGTGTTTCTTGGCGCACCGGTCAGAACCTACGTAGAAGACCCTCCATATCAACCCGTTGGATATTGAATATCACCCGCCTCATTGGACACGGACATTAAGCTAAATAAAGAATTGGACGTTTTTAGAAGGATATTTTTGTTAAAAACTGTACAGAAATGCAATTTTTTTAAATGGAAATATTATACATCCATGGGATGGGAATATAGATAGCGAATATCTACTGAAAATGAAGAATTTATAAATATCTTATACAATTAAGCCAATAATTTTAGACATATTCTCTAATTCTCTGAATCAATCAGTTTTGGGGAGTAAATTAACAAAATTAGCCTATTTTCGTCTTTCCGTCTCTAATCTAATTCCAGAGTCTTGTACTTCTCTTACAAAACACAAGTAATGCAAATGAACTGAATCAAGATTTGAACAAAATTTTTGAATTCATAGAATATTTTCCATCTTGTACTGTAATTCCCTTGTTTTCCCAGAAAAGTTAGTAAGAAGTATTGATAATGAAGGATTCTAAATTATTTTGCAAAATTAGACCAGGAATTTTAGAGATCTTTCCGTATTTCCCTGAAAAATAAGTTTCCGGGTGTAAATTATTACAAATAGCCCATTTTCGGATCTCCTTCTCCAATCTAAGTTTGGAATCTTGTACTTCTCATATAAAATCGAAGAAATGCTGGTAAGTTGAGTTTAAATTAGAGCCAAACATCTAAATTCAAAGGATATTTCGAATTTCCATATTTTCCTAGAGATATTATAACGAATGAATCGAAATGGAGGATTTTTAGAATACTACTCTAAATAAAATTAATATGCTTGGAGTAATTTTCGTATTTGCCTTAAAAATGTAATACAAGGAGATTACGGCACAAAATACGAAGGAATCATTGAATTTAGACTTTTCGTTCTAATTTGAGCTCAATTTAGACTAAATGGGTCGTTTTTATTAACTTACGCATCAAAACTCATTTTTTAGGGAAATATGAATAGATCTCGAAGATTAGTAGTATTACTTTGCATGAACTCTTGCATTTTTGATACTTCTGTATACGTTGTCTTGGAAAACTCAATATACTTACATTTCTTGGTTTTTGTAGTAAAAGTACAAGATTGTGAACTGAGATCAGAGATAGAGAGCTCAAATGGGACCTTTTGGGTTAATTTACATCCCGAAATTTATTTTTCAAGGAAATACAAAAGGAACTATAAGATTATTATTATTTTTTTCTATAATATTTAATTAATCCTGCATTTTCAAGAAATGCAAGTATATTGAGTTTTCCAATACAACGTATTAAAGAAGTATGAAAAATGTAAGATTTCATGCAAAAAAATTCTATTTATCTTAGAGATCTATTTATATTTCCCTAAAAAAATGGCTTTTGGAGCGTAAGATAAAAAGAACGACCCATTTAGTCAATAGTTTAGGGTAAATTAAGCTCAAATTGAACAAAAAGTCTAAATTCTATGATTTCATCGTATATTGTATCGTAATCTCCTTGTAATCCATTTTTAAGGGAAATACGAAAATATCTCCAAGAATATTTGATTTATTAAGAGTAGTTTTCTAAAAAATCCCCATTTTCGATTCTTTCGTTATAACATCACTAGGAAAATATGGAAATACGAAATAATCATTGAATTTAGCCGTTTGGCTCAAATTTAAACTTAACTTACTAGCATTTCTTGGATTTTATATGAGAAGTACAAGATTCCAAACTTAGATTGGAGAATGAAATTCGAAAATTGGCTAATTGTGATAATTTACATCCGGAAACTAATTTTTCAGGGAAAATACGGAAAGATCTCTGTAATTACAGGTCTAATTTTGTAAAATAATTTACGAAATAATAATTGAATTTAGATGTTTGGCTCTAATTTAAACTCCACTTACTAGCAATTCTTGGATTTTTATGAGAAGTAAAAGATTGCAAACTTAGATTGGAGAAATAAAGCCGAAAAATGGGCTATGTGTGATAATTTACATCCGGAAACTTATTTTTCAGGGAAATACGAAAAGATCTCTAAAACCACTGGAAAATATCGATTGTGCAAGATTCTTAAATTTCTTATAAGACTAAACCAATAATCTCCGAGATAATATCGTATTTTCCTGAAAAATAAATTTTGGGAAGTTGATTTACATAAATGGTCCATTTTTGATTTTCTGCCTATAATCTAAGTTCAGATCTTGCACTTCTACTTCAAAATCCAAGAAATGTATGGAAAATAAGTTCAAATTAGAATCAAATACGTGAATTCAATGATTATTTCCAATTCTGAGCTGTAATTGCCTTTGTTTTCCTAGAAAGATTATTACAGAAGTATCGAAAATGCAGAATTCTCAAATATTTTAGAAAATTAAAATAATTATCTTAAACATCTTTCCGTATTTCCCTGAAAAATATGTCTCGGAATGGTAGTTACCACAAATGGCACTTTTTGACTTTCTGTCTATAATCTAAGTTCAGGATTTAGTACTTCTACTATGAAAACCAAGAATGGAGCTAATTCTTTCGAAATAATCATAAAGCACCTAAATTCGATGATTTTCTCGTATTTCCTTATTTTAATGGAGAAGTTGTTATAACTTTTGTTACAAAAGAATCGAAAATGCAGGTTTTTTAATATGTTACCCTAAATAAAACTTGTTATCTCTGAAATATATTCGTATTTCCCTTAAAAATGGATAAAAATGAGATTACAGCACAGAATATGAAGAAATCATTGAATATAGACATTTTGTTCTAATCTGGATACAATTTACTTTAGATTAGAGATTGAAAGTCCAAAATAGGTCGTTTTTACTAACTTACATTCTAAAACCCATTTCTCATTGAAATATGAATAGATCTCTAATATTGAGAGCATGATTTTGTATATTATTCAAAAGCCTTGCAGTTTTGATACTTCTTGGAAAATAAGGAAATTACAACTCTAAATACGGAAAAAATCATTGAATTTAAAGTTTTTGTTCTTATTTCGACTAAATTAGGTCGCATTTCTTGGTCTTTGTATTAGAACTTCAAGATTCTGAACTTAGATTGTAGACTGAATGACAAAAATGGGCCATTTGTATTAATTTACTTTCCGAAACCTATTTCGCAGAGGAATACGAGAACATTTCTAAGATTATCTGTTTTATTTGGTATAATATTAAAAAATCCTGCCTTTTCGATATTTCGATAATAACTTTTTCTTCCTTTTCGATATTTCTATAATAACTTTTCTAGGAGAACAAAAGAATTACAGCACAAAATACGAAATAATCACTAAATTTAGCAGTTTTGTGCTAATTTGGACTCAATTTACTTGCATTTCTTGGTTTTTGTGGAAGAAGAACAGGGTTCTGAACTTTAGACTAAAGTCGGAAAGTCCAAAATGGGCCGTTTGTGTCAATATCAATCCCGAAATTAACTATTCAAGGAAATACGAAATGATCTCTAAGATTATTGGTATTATTTTGTATATTATTTAAATATTCTACATTTTCGATACTCCTATACCAGCTTTTCTAGAAAAACAAGATGATTAAATCACAAAATACGAAATAATCAGTGAAGTCATACATTTTGTTCTAATTTGGAATCAATGTACATGGATTTCTTGGATTTTGTAGGAGAACTACAAGACGTTATACATAGATTAGAGACTGAAAGTCAATAATGGGCCATTTTTATTGTTTTTAAAAAAAATGTAACATGTTAATATCAGTTAGAATTCTAATTTAACTTTTGTGAATCGTAACATTGCATCCTTACTTAAACCGGGAGATGTAAAGTATTGTGCGAGATCTAATTTTATATGTTTAGCGACACATTTCGAAAATCTTCAAAGAAATCTGTTAATATGAGAACATCAGGAAGTAAATAAATTTTTGTATAATCCATTAAAATTTGACATATTAAGATTGCTGCGTTTTCGACACTTCTATTCTAACTTTCTTTGAAAGACAAGATATTTATATCACAAAATCCGAATTAATCAGTGAAATCACACATTTTGTTCTTATTTGAAATCAAATAACAGGATATCTTGCTTTTTGTAGTAAAAGTACAAGATTTTTAATAGAGATTAGAGATTGAAAGACAAAATTGGGCCGTTTTTGTTAATTTACTTTTCAAAAACCATTTTTCGGGGAAATACGAAAAGATCTCGAAAATGACTTGTATTATTTTATGTAATATTTAAAAATTTTGTATTTTTAATACTCCTGTTTTAACTACACTAGGAAAACAACGACATTACAACAAAAAAATAAGAAATAATCATTGAATTTAAAATTTGTATTCTTATTTCATCTTAAGTAGGCGACATTTCTTGGTTTCTGTATTAGAATAAAAAGATTCTTAACTTTGATTATAGACACAAAGGTAAAAATGGACCGTTTGTAATTATATACTTCAAGAAATGCATTATTTTGGGAGATTTTGGAAATCTCCAAAAATCCTAGTAGTCACTTGGCCACTTTGCGTGGGAAAAAAATTTCGACGTTCGGGACATAATAGAAAATTAAAACTTTCAATGGTTTTCGTCGTTATAATGAAGAAATTTATTAGAAATTATAAAAATTAAACCCACAAACTAGAATTACAATAAATTAAATAAATTAAATAAATTAAATAAATTAAATAAATTAAATAAATTAAATAAATTAAATAAATTAAATAAATTAAATAAATTAAATAAATTAAATAAATTAAATAAATTAAATAAATTAAATAAATTAAATAAATTAAATAAATTAAATAAATTAAATAAATTAAATAAATTAAATAAATTAAATAAATTAAATAAATTAAATAAATTAAATAAATTAAATAAATTAAATAAATTAAATAAATTAAATAAATTAAATAAATTAAATAAATTAAATAAATTAAATAAATTAAATAAATTAAATAAATTAAATAAATTAAATAAATTAAATAAATTAAATAAATTAAATAAATTAAATAAATTAAATAAATTAAATAAATTAAATAAATTAAATAAATTAAATAAATTAAATAAATTAAATAAATTAAATAAATAAATTAAATAAATAAATTAAATAAATTAAATAAATAAATTAAATAAATAAATTAAATAAATTAAATAAATAAATAAATAAATTAAATAAATAAATTAAATAAATAAATTAAATAAATTAAATAAATTAAATAAATTAAATAAATTAAATAAATTAAATAAATTAAATAAATTAAATAAATTAAATAAATTAAATAAATTAAATAAATTAAATAAATTAAATAAATTAAATAAATTAAATAAATTAAATAAATTAAATAAATTAAATAAATTAAATAAATTAAATAAATTAAATAAATTAAATAAATTAAATAAATTAAATAAATTAAATAAATTAAATAAATTAAATAAATTAAATAAATTAAATAAATTAAATAAATTAAATAAATTAAATAAATTAAATAAATTAAATAAATTAAATAAATTAAATAAATTAAATAAATTAAATAAATTAAATAAATTAAATAAATTAAATAAATTAAATAAATTAAATAAATTAAATAAATTAAATAAATTAAATAAATTAAATAAATTAAATAAATTAAATAAATTAAATAAATTAAATAAATTAAATAAATTAAATAAATTAAATAAATTAAATAAATTAAATAAATTAAATAAATTAAATAAATTAAATAAATTAAATAAATTAAATAAATTAAATAAATTAAATAAATTAAATAAATTAAATAAATTAAATAAATTAAATAAATTAAATAAATTAAATAAATTAAATAAATTAAATAAATTAAATAAATTAAATAAATTAAATAAATTAAATAAATTAAATAAATTAAATAAATTAAATAAATTAAATAAATTAAATAAATTAAATAAATTAAATAAATTAAATAAATTAAATAAATTAAATAAATTAAATAAATTAAATAAATTAAATAAATTAAATAAATTAAATAAATTAAATAAATTAAATAAATTAAATAAATTAAATAAATTAAATAAATTAAATAAATTAAATAAATTAAATAAATTAAATAAATTAAATAAATTAAATAAATTAAATAAATTAAATAAATTAAATAAATTAAATAAATTAAATAAATTAAATAAATTAAATAAATTAAATAAATTAAATAAATTAAATAAATTAAATAAATTAAATAAATTAAATAAATTAAATAAATTAAATAAATTAAATAAATTAAATAAATTAAATAAATTAAATAAATTAAATAAATTAAATAAATTAAATAAATTAAATAAATTAAATAAATTAAATAAATTAAATAAATTAAATAAATTAAATAAATTAAATAAATTAAATAAATTAAATAAATTAAATAAATTAAATAAATTAAATAAATTAAATAAATTAAATAAATTAAATAAATTAAATAAATTAAATAAATTAAATAAATTAAATAAATTAAATAAATTAAATAAATTAAATAAATTAAATAAATTAAATAAATTAAATAAATTAAATAAATTAAATAAATTAAATAAATTAAATAAATTAAATAAATTAAATAAATTAAATAAATTAAATAAATTAAATAAATTAAATAAATTAAATAAATTAAATAAATTAAATAAATTAAATAAATTAAATAAATTAAATAAATTAAATAAATTAAATAATTAAATAAATTTAAATAAATTAAATAAATTAAATAAATTAAATAAATTAAATAAATTAAATAAATTAAATAAATTAAATAAATTAAATAAATTAAATAATTAAATAAATTAAATAAATTAAATAAATTAAATAAATTAAATAAATTAAATAAATTAAATAAATTAAATAAATTAAATAAATTAAATAAATTAAATTAAATAAATTAAATTAAATAAATTAAATAAATTAATAAAATAAATTAAATAAAATAAATAAAATAAATAAATTAAATAAAATAAATAAATTAAATAAAATAAATAAATTAAATAAATTAAATAAATTAAATAAATTAAATAAATTAAATAAATAAATAAATTAAATAAATTATAATTAAATAAATTAAATAATTAAATAAATTAAATAAATTAAATAAATTAAATAAATTAAATAAATTAAGTAAATTAAATAAATTAAATAAATTAAATAAATTAAATAAATTAAATAAATTAAATAAATTAAATAAATTAAATAAATTAAATAAATTAAATAAATTAAATAAATTAAATAAATTAAATAAATTAAATAAATTAAATAAATTAAATAAATTAAATAAATTAAATAATTAAATAAATTAAATAAATTAAATAAATTAAATAAATTAAATAAATTAAATCAATTAAATAAATTAAATAAATTAAATCAATTAAATAAATTAAATCAATTAAATCAATTAAATAAATTAAATCAATTAAATCAATTAAATCAATTAAATAAATTAAATCAATTAAATCAATTAAATAAATTAAATCAATTAAATCAATTAAATAAATTAAATCAATTAAATCAATTAAATAAATTAAATAAATTAAATAAATTAAATAAATTAAATAAATTAAATAAATTAAATAAATTAAATAAATTAAATAAATTAAATAAATTAAATAAATTAAATAAATTAAATAAATTAAATAAATTAAATAAATTAAATAAATTAAATAAATTAAATAAATTAAATAAATTAAATAAATTAAATAAATTAAATAAATTAAATAAATTAAATAAATTAAATCAATTAAATCAATTAAATAAATTAAATCAATTAAATCAATTAAATCAATTAAATCAATTAAACCAATTAAATCAATTAAATCAATTAAATCAATTAAATCAATTAAATCAATTAAATCAATTAAATCAATTAAATCAATTAAATCAATTAAATCAATTAAATCAATTAAATCAATTAAATCAATTAAATCAATTAAATCAATTAAATCAATTAAATCAATTAAATCAATTAAATCAATTAAATCATTAAATCAATTAAATCAATTAAATCAATTAAATCAATTAAATCAATTAATCAATTAAATCAATTAAATCAATTAAATCAATTAAATCAATTAAATCAATTAAATCAATTAAATAAATTAAATCAATTAAATCAATTAAATAAATTAAATCAATTAAATAAATTAAGTAAATTAAATAAATTAAGTAAATTAAATAAATTAAATAAATTAAATAAATTAAATAAATTAAATAAATTAAATAAATTAAATAAAATAAATAAAATAAATAAAATAAATAAAATAAATAAATTAAATAAATTAAATAAATTAAATAAATTAAATAAATTAAATAAATTAAATAAATTAAATAAATTAAATAAATTAAATAAGTTAAATAAATTAAATAAATTAAATAAACTAAATAAATTAAATGAACTAAATAAATTAAATAAATTAAATATTTTAAATAAATTAAATAAATTAAAAACATTAAATAAATTTATTTAATTTAATTTATTTAATTTATTAATTTTTTTAATTTATTAATTTATTTAATTTATTTATTTTATTTAATTTATTTAATTTATTTAATTTATTTAATTTATTTAATTTATTTAATTTATTATTAATTTATTTAATTTATTTAATTTATTTAATTTATTTAATTTATTTAATTTATTAATTTATTTAATTTATTTAATTTATTTAATTTATTTAATTTATTTAATTTATTTAATTTATTTAATTTATTTAATTATTTAATTATTTAATTTATTTAATTTATTTAATTTATTTAATTTATTTAATTTATTTAATTTATTTAATTTATTTAATTTATTTAATTTATTTAATTTATTTAATTTATTTAATTTATTTAATTTATTTAATTTATTTAATTTATTTAATTTATTTATTTATTTAATTTATTTAATTTATTTAATTTATTTAATTTATTTAATTTATTTAATTTATTTAATTTATTTAATTTATTTATTTATTTAATTTATTTAATTTATTTAATTTATTTAATTTATTTAATTTATTTAATTTATTTAATTTATTTAATTTATTTAATTTATTTAATTTATTTAATTTATTTAATTTATTTAATTTATTTAATTTATTTAATTTATTTAATTTATTTAATTTATTTAATTTATTTAGTTTATTTAATTTATTTAATTTATTTAATTTATTTTAATTTATTTAATTTATTTAATTTATTTAATTTATTTAGTTTATTTAATTTATTTAATTTATTTAATTTATTTAATTTATTTAATTTATTTAATTTATTTAATTTATTTAATTTATTTAATTTATTTAATTTATTTAATTTATTTAATTTATTTAATTTATTTAATTTATTTAATTTATTTAATTTATTTAATTTATTTAATTTATTTAATTTATTTAATTATTTAATTTATTTAATTTATTTAATTTATTTAATTATTTAATTTATTTAATTTATTTAATTTATTTAATTTATTAATTTATTTAATTATTTAATTTATTTAATTTATTTAATTTATTTAATTTATTTAATTTATTTAATTTATTTAATTTATTTAATTTATTTAATTTATTTAATTTATTTAATTTATTTAATTTATTTAATTTATTTAATTTATTTAATTTATTTAATTTATTTAATTTATTTAATTTATTTAATTTATTTAATTTATTTAATTTATTTAATTTATTTAATTTATTTAATTTATTTAATTTATTTAATTTATTTAATTTATTTAATTTATTTAATTTATTTAATTTATTTAATTTATTTAATTTATTTAATTTATTTAATTTATTTAATTTATTTAATTTATTTAATTTATTTAATTTATTTAATTTATTTAATTTATTTAATTTATTTAATTTATTTAATTTATTTAATTTATTTAATTTATTTAATTTATTTAATTTATTTAATTTATTTATTTATTTTAATTTATTTAATTTATTTAATTTATTTAATTTATTTAATTTATTTAATTTATTTAATTTATTTAATTTATTTAATTTATTTAATTTATTTAATTTATTTAATTTATTAATTTATTTAATTTATTTAATTTATTTAATTTATTTAATTTATTTAATTTATTGTAATTCTAGTTTGTGGGTTTAATTTTTATAATTTCTAATAAATTTCTTCATCACAACGACGAAAACCACTGAAAGTTTTAATTTTTTATTATGTCCCGAACGTCGAAATTTTTTTCCCACGCAAAGTGGCCAAGTGACTACTAGGATTTTTGGAGATTTCCAAAATCTCCCAAAATAATGCATTTCTTGAAGTATATATTTACAAACGGTCCATTTTTACCTTTGTGTCTATAATCAAAGTTAAGAATCTTTTTATTCTAATACAGAAACCAAGAAAGGTCGCCTACTTAAGATGAAATAAGAATACAAATTTTAAATTCAATGATTATTTCTTATTTTTTTGTTGTAATGTCGTTGTTTTCCTAGTGAAGTTAAAACAGGAGTATTAAAAATACAAAATTTTTAAATATTACATAAAATAATACAAGTCATTTTCGAGATCTTTTCGTATTTCCCCGAAAAATGGTTTTTGAAAAGTAAATTAACAAAAACGGCCCAATTTTGTCTTTCAATCTCTAATCTCTATTAAAAATCTTGTACTTTTACTACAAAAAGCAAGATATCCTGTTATTTGATTTCAAATAAGAACAAAATGTGTGATTTCACTGATTAATTCGGATTTTGTGATATAAATATCTTGTCTTTCAAAGAAAGTTAGAATAGAAATGTCGAAAACGCAGCAATCTTAATATGTCAAATTTTAATGGATTATACAAAAATTTATTTACTTCCTGATGTTCTCATATTAACAGATTTCTTTGAAGATTTTCGAAATGTGTCGCTAAACATATAAAATTAGATCTCACACAATACTTTACATCTCCCGGTTTAAGTAAGGATGCAATGTTACGATTCACAAAAGTTAAATTAGAATTCTAACTGATATTAACATGTTACATTTTTTTTAAAAACAATAAAAATGGCCCATTATTGACTTTCAGTCTCTAATCTATGTATAACGTCTTGTAGTTCTCCTACAAAATCCAAGAAATCCATGTACATTGATTCCAAATTAGAACAAAATGTATGACTTCACTGATTATTTCGTATTTTGTGATTTAATCATCTTGTTTTTCTAGAAAAGCTGGTATAGGAGTATCGAAAATGTAGAATATTTAAATAATATACAAAATAATACCAATAATCTTAGAGATCATTTCGTATTTCCTTGAATAGTTAATTTCGGGATTGATATTGACACAAACGGCCCATTTTGGACTTTCCGACTTAGTCTAAAGTTCAGAACCCTGTTCTTCTTCCACAAAAACCAAGAAATGCAAGTAAATTTAGTCCAAATTAGCACAAAACTGCTAAATTTAGTGATTATTTCGTATTTTGTGCTGTAATTCTTTTGTTCTCCTAGAAAAGTTATTATAGAAATATCGAAAAGGAAGAAAAAGTTATTATCGAAATATCGAAAAGGCAGGATTTTTTAATATTATACCAAATAAAACAGATAATCTTAGAAATGTTCTCGTATTCCTCTGCGAAATAGGTTTCGGAAAGTAAATTAATACAAATGGCCCATTTTTGTCATTCAGTCTACAATCTAAGTTCAGAATCTTGAAGTTCTAATACAAAGACCAAGAAATGCGACCTATTTAGTCGAAATAAGAACAAAAACTTTAAATTCAATGATTTTTTCCGTATTTAGAGTTGTAATTTCCTTATTTTCCAAGAGAACTTATAAAGAAGTATCAAAACTGCAAGGCTTTTGAATAATATACAAAATCATGCTCTCAATATTAGAGATCTATTCATATTTCAATGAGAAATGGGTTTTAGAATGTAAGTTAGTAAAAACGACCTATTTTGGACTTTCAATCTCTAATCTAAAGTAAATTGTATCCAGATTAGAACAAAATGTCTATATTCAATGATTTCTTCATATTCTGTGCTGTAATCTCATTTTTATCCATTTTTAAGGGAAATACGAATATATTTCAGAGATAACAAGTTTTATTTAGGGTAACATATTAAAAAACCTGCATTTTCGATTCTTTTGTAAAAAAAGTTATAACAACTTCTCCATTTAAAATAAGGAAATACGAGAAAATCATCGAATTTAGGTGCTTTATGATTATTTCGAAAGAATTAAGCTCCATTCTTGGTTTTCATAGTAGAAGTACTAAATCCTGAACTTAGATTATAGACAGAAAGTCAAAAAGTGCCATTTGTGGTAACTACCATTCCGAGACATATTTTTCAGGGAAATACGGAAAGATCTTTAAGATAATTATTTTAATTTTCTAAAATATTTGAGAATTCTGCATTTTCGATACTTCTGTAATAATCTTTCTAGGAAAACAAAGGCAATTACAGCTCAGAATTGGAAATAATCATTGAATTCACGTATTTGATTCTAATTTGAACTTATTTTCCATACATTTCTTGGATTTTGAAGTAGAAGTGCAAGATCTGAACTTAGATTATAGGCAGAAAATCAAAAATGGACCATTTATGTAAATCAACTTCCCAAAATTTATTTTTCAGGAAAATACGATATTATCTCGGAGATTATTGGTTTAGTCTTATAAGAAATTTAAGAATCTTGCACAATCGATATTTCCAGTGGTTTTAGAGATATTTTCGTATTTCCCTGAAAAATAAGTTTCCGGATGTAAATTATCACACATGGCCCATTTTCGGCTTTAATTCTCCAATCTAAGTTTGCAATCTTTTACTTCTCATAAAAATCCAAGAATTGCTAGTAAGTGGAGTTTAAATTAGAGCCAAACATCTAAATTCAATTATTATTTCGTAAATTATTTTACAAAAGTAGACCTGTAATTACAGAGATCTTCCGTATTTTCCTGAAAAATTAGTTTCCGGATGTAAATTATCACAATTAGCCAATTTTCGAATTTCATTCTCCAATCTAAGTTTGGAATCTTGTACTTCTCATATAAAATCAAGAAATGCTAGTAAGTTAAGTTTAAATTTGAGCCAAACGGCTAAATTCAATGATTATTTCGTATTTCCCATATTTTCCTAGTGATGTTATAACGAAAGAATCGAAAATGGGGATTTTTAGAATACTACTCTTAATAAATCAAATATTCTTGGAGATATTTTCGTATTTCCCTTAAAAATGGATTACAAGGAGATTACGATACAATATACGATGAAATCATAGAATTTAGACTTTTTGTTCCAATTTGAGCTTAATTTACCCTAAACTATTGACTAAATGGTTCGTTCTTTTTATCTTACGTTCTTTTGCATGAAATCTTACATTTTTCATACTTCTTTAATACGTTGTATTGGAAAACTCAATATACTTGCATTTCTTGAAAATGCAGGATTAATTAAATATTATAGAAAAAAATAATAATAATCTTATAGTTCCTTTTGTATTTCCTTGAAAAATAAATTTCGGGATGTAAATTAACCCAAATGGTCCATTTTGAGCTCTCTATCTCTGATCTCAGTTCACTCCATTTTGAGCTCTCTATCTCTGATCTCAGTTCACAATCTTGTACTTCTACTACAAAAACCAAGAAATGTAAGTATATTGAGTTTTCCAAGACAACGTATACAGAAGTATCAAAAATGCAAGAGTTCATGCAAAGTAATACTACTAATCTTCGAGATCTATTCATATTTCCCTAAAAAATGAGTTTTGATGCGTAAGTTAATAAAAACGACCCATTTAGTCTAAATTGAGCTCAAATTAGAACGAAAAGTCTAAATTCAATGATTCCTTCGTATTTTGTGCCGTAATCTCCTTGTATTACATTTTTAAGGCAAATACGAAAATTACTCCAAGCATATTAATTTTATTTAGAGTAGTATTCTAAAAATCCTCCATTTTCGATTCATTCGTTATAATATCTCTAGGAAAATATGGAAATTCGAAATATCCTTTGAATTTAGATGTTTGGCTCTAATTTAAACTCAACTTACCAGCATTTCTTCGATTTTATATGAGAAGTACAAGATTCCAAACTTAGATTGGAGAAGGAGATCCGAAAATTGGCTATTTGTAATAATTTACACCCGGAAACTTATTTTTCAGGGAAATACGGAAAGATCTCTAAAATTCCTGGTCTAATTTTGCAAAATAATTTAGAATCCTTCATTATCAATACTTCTTACTAACTTTTCTGGGAAAACAAGAGAATTACAGTACAAGATGGAAAATATTCTATGAATTCAAAAATTTTGTTCAAATCTTGATTCAGTTCATTTGCATTACTTGTGTTTTGTAAGAGAAGTACAAGACTCTGGAATTAGATTAGAGACGGAAAGACGAAAATAGGCTAATTTTGTTAATTTACTCCCCAAAACTGATTGATTCAGAGAATTAGAGAATATGTCTAAAATTATTGGCTTAATTGTATAAGATATTTATAAATTCTTCATTTTCAGTAGATATTCGCTATCTATATTCCCATCCCATGGATGTATAATATTTCCATTTAAAAAAATTGCATTTCTGTACAGTTTTTAACAAAAATATCCTTCTAAAAACGTCCAATTCTTTATTTAGCTTAATGTCCGTGTCCAATGAGGCGGGTGATATTCAATATCCAACGGGTTGATATGGAGGGTCTTCTACGTAGGTTCTGACCGGTGCGCCAAGAAACACGGCAATTTTTCCAACATCTATTTACTTTTATTTCATATAATATTTAAAAGTCATGAATTTTTGGTCCTCATCTTGTAACTTTACTAGGAAAACAAAGAAATTGCAGCAATAAGAAAGAAATAATCATTGAATTTAAAATTTTTGTTCGTATTTCTTCTAAACTATGTGGCCCTTCTTGGTTTTAATATTAGAATTACAAGTGTCTGATCTTAGATTATAGACAGAAAGTCAAAAATGGACCATTTGTATTAATATACTTCAAGAAATGTTCTTTTTTGGGAAGTTTTGTAAATCTCGGCACATTTTTGACTTTCTCCGAAAGTAGTGTAAGATTTGACTTCTAGAACACCCTCAGGCTATATATTAATTTACAAATAATGGTAATTATTATTCAATGTGTGTATCAAATTAAGGTCTAAATTGTCAGTTAGATTTATTGCGGAACTGTAAGTATGTGTTATGTGTGTAACAAGTTGTTGTTATACAGGGTGATATAAAAAAGCTAGTACATGAAATTAATTACTGGTCGGGAACTCCGCGTGTGGGGTGGCTTGGATTTTGTAAGAAAAGTACTAGATTCTGGAACTAGATTAGACACAGAAAGACGAAAATAGGCTAATTTTGTTAATTTACTAAACAAAACTGATTGATGCGGAGAAGAACGAGAATATGTCTAAGATTATTTTCTTAATTTGATAGGATATTTATAAATTCTTCATTTTCAGTAGATACTCGCTATCTATATTACCATCCCATGGATGAATAATATTTCCATTTAAAAAAATTATATTTCTGTACAGTTTTTAACAAAGATATCCTTCTAAAAACGTCTAATCCTTTATTTAGTTTAATGTCCGTGTCCAATGAGGCGGGTAATTTTCAATATTCAAGGAATTGATATGGAGGGTCCTCTAGGTAGGTTCCGACCGGCGCGCCAAGAAACACGGCAATTCTTCCAACATCTTAAATAAATAAATAAATTAAATAAATTAAATTAAATAAATTAAATAAATTAAATAAATTAAATAAATTAAATAAATTAAATAAATTAAATAAATTAAATAAATTAAATAAATTAAATAAATTAAATAAATTAAATAAATTAAATAAATTAAATAAATTAAATAAATTAAATAAATTAAATAAATTAAATAAATTAAATAAATTAAATAAATTAAATAAATTAAATAAATTAAATAAATTAAATAAATTAAATAAATTAAATAAATTAAATAAATTAAATAAATTAAATAAATTAAATAAATTAAATAAATTAAATAAATTAAATAAATTAAATAAATTAAATAAATTAAATAAATTAAATAAATTAAATAAATTAAATAAATTAAATAAATTAAATAAATTAAATAAATTAAATAAATTAAATAAATTAAATAAATTAAATAAATTAAATAAATTAAATAAATTAAATAAATTAAATAAATTAAATAAATTAAATAAATTAAATAAATTAAATAAATTAAATAAATTAAATAAATTAAATAAATTAAATAAATTAAATAAATTAAATAAATTAAATAAATTAAATAAATTAAATAAATTAAATAAATTAAATAAATTAAATAAATTAAATAAATTAAATAAATTAAATAAATTAAATAAATTAAATAAATTAAATAAATTAAATAAATTAAATAAATTAAATAAATTAAATAAATTAAATAAATTAAATAAATTAAATAAATTAAATAAATTAAATAAATTAAATAAATTAAATAAATTAAATAAATTAAATAAATTAAATAAATTAAATAAATTAAATAAATTAAATAAATTAAATAAATTAAATAAATTAAATAAATTAAATAAATTAAATAAATTAAATAAATTAAATAAATTAAATAAATTAAATAAATTAAATAAATTAAATAAATTAAATAAATTAAATAAATTAAATAAATTAAATAAATTAAATAAATTAAATAAATTAAATAAATTAAATAAATTAAATAAATTAAATAAATTAAATAAATTAAATAAATTAAATAAATTAAATAAATTAAATAAATTAAATAAATTAAATAAATTAAATAAATTAAATAAATTAAATAAATTAAATAAATTAAATAAATTAAATAAATTAAATAAATTAAATAAATTAAATAAATTAAATAAATTAAATAAATTAAATAAATTAAATAAATTAAATAAATTAAATAAATTAAATAAATTAAATAAATTAAATAAATTAAATAAATTAAATAAATTAAATAAATTAAATAAATTAAATAAATTAAATAAATTAAATAAATTAAATAAATTAAATAAATTAAATAAATTAAATAAATTAAATAAATTAAATAAATTAAATAAATTAAATAAATTAAATAAATTAAATAAATTAAATAAATTAAATAAATTAAATAAATTAAATAAATTAAATAAATTAAATAAATTAAATAAATTAAATAAATTAAATAAATTAAATAAATTAAATAAATTAAATAAATTAAATAAATTAAATAAATTAAATAAATTAAATAAATTAAATAAATTAAATAAATTAAATAAATTAAATAAATTAAATAAATTAAATAAATTAAATAAATTAAATAAACTAAATAAATTAAATAAACTAAATAAATTAAATAAACTAAATAAAGTAAATAAATTAAATAAACTAAATAAATTAAATAAAGTAAATAAATTAAATAAATTAAATAAATTAAATAAATTAAATAAATTAAATAAATTAAATAAATTAAATAAATTAAATAAGTTAAATAAATTCAATAAATTCAATAAATTCAATAAATTCAATAAATTCAATAAATTCAATAAATTCAATAAATTCAATAAATTCAATAAATTCAATAAATTCAATAAATTCAATAAATTCAATAAATTCAATAAATTCAATAAATTCAATAAATTCAATAAATTCAATAAATTCAATAAATTCAATAAATTCAATAAATTCAATAAATTCAATAAATTCAATAAATTCTATAAATTCAATAAATTCAATAAATTCAATAAAT
The DNA here is from genome assembly GCA_034092305.1 of Diaprepes abbreviatus. Taxonomy (NCBI): domain Eukaryota; kingdom Metazoa; phylum Arthropoda; class Insecta; order Coleoptera; family Curculionidae; genus Diaprepes; species Diaprepes abbreviatus. Next base: position 34,754 of record JASJET010000472.1, read on the forward strand.
TCAATAAATTCAATAAATTCAATAAATTCAATAAATTCAATAAATTCAATAAATTCAATAAATTCAATAAATTCAATAAATTCAATAAATTCAATAAATTCAATAAATTCAATAAATTCAATAAATTCAATAAATTCAATAAATTCAATAAATTCAATAAATTCAATAAATTCAATAAATTCAATAAATTCAATAAATTCAATAAATTCAATAAATTCAATAAATTCAATAAATTCAATAAATTCAATAAATTCAATAAATTCAATAAATTGAATAAATTGAATAAATTGAATAAATTGAATAAATTGAATAAATTGAATAAATTGAATAAATTGAATAAATTGAATAAATTGAATAAATTGAATAAATTGAATAAATTGAATAAATTGAATAAATTGAATAAATTGAATAAATTGAATAAATTGAATAAATTGAATAAATTGAATAAATTGAATAAATTGAATAAATTGAATAAATTGAATAAATTGAATAAATTGAATAAATTGAATAAATTGAATAAATTGAATAAATTGAATAAATTGAATAAATTGAATAAATTGAATAAATTGAATAAATTGAATAAATTGAATAAATTGAATAAATTGAATAAATTGAATAAATTGAATAAATTGAATAAATTGAATAAATTGAATAAATTGAATAAATTGAATAAATTGAATAAATTGAATAAATTGAATAAATTGAATAAATTGAATAAATTGAATAAATTGAATAAATTGAATAAATTGAATAAATTGAATAAATTGAATAAATTGAATAAATTGAATAAATTGAATAAATTGAATAAATTGAATAAATTGAATAAATTGAATAAATTGAATAAATTGAATAAATTGAATAAATTGAATAAATTGAATAAATTGAATAAATTGAATAAATTGAATAAATTGAATAAATTGAATAAATTGAATAAATTGAATAAATTGAATAAATTGAATAAATTGAATAAATTGAATAAATTGAATAAATTGAATAAATTGAATAAATTGAATAAATTGAATAAATTGAATAAATTGAATAAATTGAATAAATTGAATAAATTGAATAAATTGAATAAATTGAATAAATTGATTAATTGAATAAATTGAATAAATTGAATAAATTGAATAAATTGAATAAATTGAATAAATTGAATAAATTGAATAAATTGAATAAATTGAATAAATTGAATAAATTGAATAAATTGAATAAATTGAATAAATTGAATAAATTGAATAAATTGAATAAATTGAATAAATTGAATAAATTGAATAAATTGAATAAATTGAATAAATTGAATAAATTGAATAAATTGAATAAATTGAATAAATTGAATAAATTGAATAAATTGAATAAATTGAATAAATTGAATAAATTGAATAAATTGAATAAATTGAATAAATTGAATAAATTGAATAAATTGAATAAATTGAATAAATTGAATAAATTGAATAAATTGAATAAATTGAATAAATTGAATAAATTGAATAAATTGAATAAATTGAATAAATTGAATAAATTGAATAAATTGAATAAATTGAATAAATTGAATAAATTGAATAAATTGAATAAATTGAATAAATTGAATAAATTGAATAAATTGAATAAATTGAATAAATTGAATAAATTGAATAAATTGAATAAATTGAATAAATTGAATAAATTGAATAAATTGAATAAATTGAATAAATTGAATAAATTGAATAAATTGAATAAATTGAATAAATTGAATAAATTGAATAAATTGAATAAATTGAATAAATTGAATAAATTGAATAAATTGAATAAATTGAATAAATTGAATAAATTGAATAAATTGAATAAATTGAATAAATTGAATAAATTGAATAAATTGAATAAATTGAATAAATTGAATAAATTGAATAAATTGAATAAATTGAATAAATTGAATAAATTGAATAAATTAAATAAATTGAATAAATTAAATAAATTAAATAAATTAAATAAATTAAATAAATTAAATAAATTAAATAAATTAAATAAATTAAATCCATTAAATCGATTAAATCAATTAAATCGATTAAATCAATTAAATCGATTAAATCGATTAAATCGATTAAATCGATTAAATCGATTAAATCAATTAAATCGATTAAATCAATTAAATCGATTAAATCGATTAAATCAATTAAATCGATTAAATCGATTAAATCGATTAAATCAATTAAATCGATTAAATCGATTAAATCGATTAAATCGATTAAATCGATTAAATCGATTAAATCAATTAAATCGATTAAATCGATTAAATCGATTAAATCAATTAAATCGATTAAATCGATTAAATCAATTAAATCGATTAAATCGATTAAATCAATTAAATCGATTAAATCGATTAAATCGATTAAATCGATTAAATCGATTAAATCGATTAAATCGATTAAATCGATTAAATCGATTAAATCGATTAAATCGATTAAATCGATTAAATCGATTAAATCGATTAAATCGATTAAATCAATTAAATCGATTAAATCGATTAAATCAATTAAATCGATTAAATCGATTAAATCGATTAAATCGATTAAATCGATTAAATCGATTAAATCGATTAAATCGATTAAATCAATTAAATCGATTAAATCAATTAAATCAATTAAATCAATTAAATCAATTAAATCAATTAAATCAATTAAATCAATTAAATCAATTAAATCAATTAAATCAATTAAATCAATTAAATCAATTAAATCAATTAAATCAATTAAATCAATTAAATCAATTAAATCAATTAAATCAATTAAATCAATTAAATCAATTAAATCAATTAAATCAATTAAATCAATTAAATCAATTAAATCAATTAAATCAATTAAATCAATTAAATCAATTAAATCAATTAAATCAATTAAATCAATTAAATCAATTAAATCAATTAAATCAATTAAATCAATTAAATCAATTAAATCAATTAAATCAATTAAATCAATTAAATCAATTAAATCAATTAAATCAATTAAATCAATTAAATCAATTAAATCAATTAAATCAATTAAATCAATTAAATCAATTAAATCAATTAAATCAATTAAATCAATTAAATCAATGAAATCAATGAAATCAATTAAATCAATTAAATCAATTAAATCAATTAAATCAATTAAATCAATTAAATCAATTAAATCAATGAAATCAATTAAATCAATGAAATCAATTAAATCAATGAAATCAATTAAATCAATGAAATCAATGAAATCAATGAAATCAATTAAATCAATTAAATCAATGAAATCAATGAAATCAATTAAATCAATTAAATCAATTAAATCAATTAAATCAATTAAATCAATTAAATCAATTAAATCAATTAAATCAATTAAATCAATTAAATCAATTAAATCAATTAAATCAATTAAATCAATTAAATCAATTAAATCAATTAAATCAATTAAATCAATTAAATCAATTAAATCAATTAAATCAATTAAATCAATTAAATCAATTAAATCAATTAAATCAATTAAATCAATTAAATCAATTAAATCAATTAAATCAATTAAATCAATTAAATCAATTAAATCAATTAAATCAATTAAATCAATTAAATCAATTAAATCAATTAAATCAATTAAATCAATTAAATCAATTAAATCAATTAAATCAATTAAATCAATTAAATCAATTAAATCAATTAAATCAATTAAATCAATTAAATCAATTAAATCAATTAAATCAATTAAATCAATTAAATCAATTAAATCAATTAAATCAATTAAATCAATTAAATCAATTAAATCAATTAAATCAATTAAATCAATTAAATCAATTAAATCAATTAAATCAATTAAATCAATTAAATCAATTAAATCAATTAAATCAATTAAATAAATTAAATAAATTAAATAAATTAAATAAATTAAATAAATTAAATCAATTAAATAAATTAAATAAATTAAATCAATTAAATCAATTAAATAAATTAAATCAATTAAATCAATTAAATAAATTAAATAAATTAAATCAATTAAATAAATTAAATAAATTAAATCAATTAAATCAATTAAATAAATTAAATCAATTAAATCAATTAAATAAATTAAATCAATTAAATAAATTAAATCAATTAAATCAATTAAATAAATTAAATCAATTAAATCAATTAAATAAATTAAATCAATTAAATCAATTAAATCAATTAAATCAATTAAATCAATTAAATCAATTAAATCAATTAAATCAATTAAATCAATTAAATCAATTAAATCAATTAAATCAATTAAATCAATTAAATCAATTAAATCAATTAAATCAATTAAATCAATTAAATCAATTAAATCAATTAAATAAATTAAATCAATTAAATCAATTAAATAAATTAAATCAATTAAATCAATTAAATAAATTAAATCAATTAAATAAATTAAATAAATTAAATCAATTAAATAAATTAAATCAATTAAATCAATTAAATAAATTAAATCAATTAAATAAATTAAATCAATTAAATCAATTAAATAAATTAAATAAATTAAATCAATTAAATAAATTAAATAAATTTAATAAATTAAATAAATTAAATAAAATAAATAAAATAAATAAATTAAAAAATTAAATAAAATAAATAAAATAAATAAATTAAATAAATTAAATAAATTAAATAAATTAAATAAATTAAATAAATTAAATAAATTAAATAAATTAAATAAATTAAATAAATTAAATAAATTAAATAAATTAAATAAATTAAATAAATTAAATAAACTAAATAAATTAAATAAACTAAATAAATTAAATAAATTAAATAAATTAAATAAATTAAATAAATTAAATATTTTAAATAAATTAAATAAATTAAAAACATTAAATAAATTTATTTAATTTAATTTATTAATTTTTTTAATTTATTAATTTATTTAATTTATTTATTTTATTTATTTTATTTAATTTATTTAATTTATTTAATTTATTTAATTTATTTAATTTATTTAATTTATTTAATTTATTTAATTTATTTAATTCATTTATTTATTTAATTTATTTAATTCATTTATTTATTTAATTTATTTAATTTATTTAATTTATTTAATTCATTTAATTTATTTAATTTATTTAATTTATTTAATTTATTTAATTTATTTAATTTATTTAATTTATTTAATTTATTTAATTTATTTAATTTATTTAATTTATTTAATTTATTTAATTTATTTAATTTATTTAATTTATTTAATTTATTTAATTTATTTAATTTATTTAATTTATTTAATTTATTTAATTTATTTAATTTATTTAATTTATTTAATTTATTTAATTTATTTAATTTATTTAATTTATTTAATTTATTTAATTTATTTAATTTATTTAATTTATTTAATTTATTTAATTTATTTAATTTATTTAATTTATTTAATTTATTTAATTTATTTAATTTATTTAATTTATTTAATTTATTTAATTTATTTAATTTATTTAATTTATTTAATTTATTTAATTTATTTAATTTATTTAATTTATTTAATTTATTTAATTTATTTAATTTATTTAATTTATTTAATTTATTTAATTTAATTAATTTATTTAATTTATTTAATTTATTTAATTTATTTAATTTATTTAATTTATTTAATTTATTTAATTTATTTAATTTATTTAATTTATTTAATTTATTTAATTTATTTAATTTATTTAATTTATTTAATTTATTTAGTTTATTTAGTTTATTTAATTTATTTAATTTATTTAATTTATTTAGTTTATTTAATTTATTTAATTTATTTAGTTTATTTAGTTTATTTAGTTTATTTAGTTTATTTAGTTTATTTAGTTTATTTAGTTTATTTAGTTTATTTAGTTTATTTAATTTATTTAGTTTATTTAGTTTATTTAATTTATTTAATTTATTTAATTTATTTAATTTATTTAATTTATTTAATTTATTTAATTTATTTAATTTATTTAATTTATTTAATTTATTTAATTTATTTAATTTATTTAATTTATTTAATTTATTTAATTTATTTAATTTATTTAATTTATTTAATTTATTTAATTTATTTAATTTATTTAATTTATTTAATTTATTTAATTTATTTAATTTATTTAATTTATTTAATTTATTTAATTTATTTAATTTATTTAATTTATTTAATTTATTTAATTTATTTAATTTATTTAATTTATTTAATTTATTTAATTTATTTAATTTATTTAATTTATTTAATTTATTTAATTTATTTAATTTATTTAATTTATTTAATTTATTTAATTTATTTAATTTATTTAATTTATTTAATTTATTTAATTTATTTAATTTATTTAATTTATTTAATTTATTTAATTTATTTAATTTATTTAATTTATTTAATTTATTTAATTTATTTAATTTATTTAATTTATTTAATTTATTTAATTTATTTAATTTATTTAATTTATTTAATTTATTTAATTTATTTAATTTATTTAATTTATTTAATTTATTTAATTTATTTAATTTATTTAATTTATTTAATTTATTTAATTTATTTAATTTATTTAATTTATTTAATTTATTTAATTTATTTAATTTATTTAATTTATTTAATTTATTTAATTTATTTAATTTATTTAATTTATTTAATTTATTTAATTTATTTAATTTATTTAATTTATTTAATTTATTTAATTTATTTAATTTATTTAATTTATTTAATTTATTTAATTTATTTAATTTATTTAATTTATTTAATTTATTTAATTTATTTAATTTATTTAATTTATTTAATTTATTTAATTTATTTAATTTATTTAATTTAATTTATTGTAATTCTAGTTTGTGGGTTTAATTTTTATAATTTCTAATAAATTTCTTCATCACAACGACGAAAACCACTGAAAGTTTTAATTTTCTATTATGTCCCGAACGTCGAAATTTTTTTCCCACGCAAAGTGGCCAAGTGACTACTAGGATTTTTGGAGATTTCCAAAATCTCCCAAAATAATGCATTTCTTGAAGTATATATTTACAAACGGTCCATTTTTACCTTTGTGTCTATAAACAAAGTTAAGAATCTTTTTATTCTAATACAGAAACCAAGAAATGTCGCCTACTTAAGATGAAATAAGAATACAAATTTTAAATTCAATGATTATTTCTTATTTTTTTGTTGTAATGTCGTTGTTTTCCTAGTGAAGTTAAAACAGGAGTATTAAAAATACAAAATTTTTAAATATTACATAAAATAATACAAGTCATTTTCGAGATCTTTTCGTATTTCCCCGAAAAATGGTTTTTGAAAAGTAAATTAACAAAAACGGCCCAATTTTGTCTTTCAATCTCTAATCTCTATTAAAAATCTTGTACTTTTACTACAAAAAGCAAGATATCCTGTTATTTGATTTCAAATAAGAACAAAATGTGTGATTTCACTGATTAATTCGGATTTTGTGATATAAATATCTTGTCTTTCAAAGAAAGTTAGAATAGAAATGTCGAAAACGCAGCAATCTTAATATGTCAAATTTTAATGGATTATACAAAAATTTATTTACTTCCTGATGTTCTCATATTAACAGATTTCTTTGAAGATTTTCGAAATGTGTCGCTAAACATATAAAATTAGATCTCGCACAATACTTTACATCTCCCGGTTTAAGTAAGGATGCAATGTTACGATTCACAAAAGTTAAATTAGAATTCTAACTGATATTAACATGTTACATTTTTTTTAAAAACAATAAAAATGGCCCATTATTGACTTTCAGTCTCTAATCTATGTATAACGTCTTGTAGTTCTCCTACAAAATCCAAGAAATCCATGTACATTGATTCCAAATTAGAACAAAATGTATGACTTCACTGATTATTTCGTATTTTGTGATTTAATCATCTTGTTTTTCTAGAAAAGCTGGTATAGGAGTATCGAAAATGTAGAATATTTAAATAATATACAAAATAATACCAATAATCTTAGAGATCATTTCGTATTTCCTTGAATAGTTAATTTCGGGATTGATATTGACACAAACGGCCCATTTTGGACTTTCCGACTTTAGTCTAAAGTTCAGAACCCTGTTCTTCTTCCACAAAAACCAAGAAATGCAAGTAAATTTAGTCCAAATTAGCACAAAACTGCTAAATTTAGTGATTATTTCGTATTTTGTGCTGTAATTCTTTTGTTCTCCTAGAAAAGTTATTATAGAAATATCGAAAAGGAAGAAAAAGTTATTATCGAAATATCGAAAAGGCAGGATTTTTTAATATTATACCAAATAAAACAGATAATCTTAGAAATGTTCTCGTATTCCTCTGCGAAATAGGTTTCGGAAAGTAAATTAATACAAATGGCCCATTTTTGTCATTCAGTCTACAATCTAAGTTCAGAATCTTGAAGTTCTAATACAAAGACCAAGAAATGCGACCTAATTTAGTCGAAATAAGAACAAAAACTTTAAATTCAATGATTTTTTCCGTATTTAGAGTTGTAATTTCCTTATTTTCCAAGAGAACTTATAAAGAAGTATCAAAACTGCAAGGCTTTTGAATAATATACAAAATCATGCTCTCAATATTAGAGATCTATTCATATTTCAATGAGAAATGGGTTTTAGAATGTAAGTTAGTAAAAACGACCTATTTTGGACTTTCAATTTCTAATCTAAAGTAAATTGTATCCAGATTAGAACAAAATGTCTATATTCAATGATTTCTTCATATTCTGTGCTGTAATCTCATTTTTATCCATTTTTAAGGGAAATACGAATATATTTCAGAGATAACAAGTTTTATTTAGGGTAACATATTAAAAAACCTGCATTTTCGATTCTTTTGTAAAAAAAGTTATAACAACTTCTCCATTAAAATAAGGAAATACGAGAAAATCATCGAATTTAGGTGCTTTATGATTATTTCGAAAGAATTAAGCTCCATTCTTGGTTTTCATAGTAGAAGTACTAAATCCTGAACTTAGATTATAGACAGAAAGTCAAAAAGTGCCATTTGTGGTAACTACCATTCCGAGACATATTTTTCAGGGAAATACGGAAAGATCTTTAAGATAATTATTTTAATTTTCTAAAATATTTGAGAATTCTGCATTTTCGATACTTCTGTAATAATCTTTCTAGGAAAACAAAGGCAATTACAGCTCAGAATTGGAAATAATCATTGAATTCACGTATTTGATTCTAATTTGAACTTATTTTCCATACATTTCTTGGATTTTGAAGTAGAAGTGCAAGATCTGAACTTAGATTATAGGCAGAAAATCAAAAATGGACCATTTATGTAAATCAACTTCCCAAAATTTATTTTTCAGGAAAATACGATATTATCTCGGAGATTATTGGTTTAGTCTTATAAGAAATTTAAGAATCTTGCACAATCGATATTTCCAGTGGTTTTAGAGATATTTTCGTATTTCCCTGAAAAATAAGTTTCCGGATGTAAATTATCACACATGGCCCATTTTCGGCTTTAATTCTCCAATCTAAGTTTGCAATCTTTTACTTCTCATAAAAATCCAAGAATTGCTAGTAAGTGGAGTTTAAATTAGAGCCAAACATCTAAATTCAATTATTATTTCGTAAATTATTTTACAAAAGTAGACCTGTAATTACAGAGATCTTTCCGTATTTTCCTGAAAAATTAGTTTCCGGATGTAAATTATCACAATTAGCCAATTTTCGAATTTCATTCTCCAATCTAAGTTTGGAATCTTGTACTTCTCATATAAAATCCAAGAAATGCTAGTAAGTTAAGTTTAAATTTGAGCCAAACGGCTAAATTCAATGATTATTTCGTATTTCCATATTTTCCTAGTGATGTTATAACGAAAGAATCGAAAATGGGGATTTTTTAGAATACTACTCTTAATAAATCAAATATTCTTGGAGATATTTTCGTATTTCCCTTAAAAATGGATTACAAGGAGATTACGATACAATATACGATGAAATCATAGAATTTAGAATTTTTGTTCCAATTTGAGCTTAATTTACCCTAAACTATTGACTAAATGGGTCGTTCTTTTTATCTTACGTTCTTTTGCATGAAATCTTACATTTTTCATACTTCTTTAATACGTTGTATTGGAAAACTCAATATACTTGCATTTCTTGAAAATGCAGGATTAATTAAATATTATAGAAAAAAATAATAATAATCTTATAGTTCCTTTTGTATTTCCTTGAAAAATAAATTTCGGGATGTAAATTAACCCAAATGGTCCATTTTGAGCTCTCTATCTCTGATCTCAGTTCACAATCTTGTACTTCTACTACAAAAACCAAGAAATGTAAGTATATTGAGTTTTCCAAGACAACGTATACAGAAGTATCAAAAATGCAAGAGTTCATGCAAAGTAATACTACTAATCTTCGAGATCTATTCATATTTCCCTAAAAAATGAGTTTTGATGCGTAAGTTAATAAAAACGACCCATTTAGTCTAAATTGAGCTCAAATTAGAACGAAAAGTCTAAATTCAATGATTCCTTCGTATTTTGTGCCGTAATCTCCTTGTATTACATTTTTAAGGCAAATACGAAAATTACTCCAAGCATATTAATTTTATTTAGAGTAGTATTCTAAAAATCCTCCATTTTCGATTCATTCGTTATAATATCTCTAGGAAAATATGGAAATTCGAAATATCCTTTGAATTTAGATGTTTGGCTCTAATTTAAACTCAACTTACCAGCATTTCTTCGATTTTATATGAGAAGTACAAGATTCCAAACTTAGATTGGAGAAGGAGATCCGAAAATGGGCTATTTGTAATAATTTACACCCGGAAACTTATTTTTCAGGGAAATACGGAAAGATCTCTAAAATTCCTGGTCTAATTTTGCAAAATAATTTAGAATCCTTCATTATCAATACTTCTTACTAACTTTTCTGGGAAAACAAGAGAATTACAGTACAAGATGGAAAATATTCTATGAATTCAAAAATTTTGTTCAAATCTTGATTCAGTTCATTTGCATTACTTGTGTTTTGTAAGAGAAGTACAAGACTCTGGAATTAGATTAGAGACGGAAAGACGAAAATAGGCTAATTTTGTTAATTTACTCCCCAAAACTGATTGATTCAGAGAATTAGAGAATATGTCTAAAATTATTGGCTTAATTGTATAAGATATTTATAAATTCTTCATTTTCAGTAGATATTCGCTATCTATATTCCCATCCCATGGATGTATAATATTTCCATTTAAAAAAATTGCATTTCTGTACAGTTTTTAACAAAAATATCCTTCTAAAAACGTCCAATTCTTTATTTAGCTTAATGTCCGTGTCCAATGAGGCGGGTGATATTCAATATCCAACGGGTTGATATGGAGGGTCTTCTACGTAGGTTCTGACCGGTGCACCAAGAAACACGGCAATTTTTCCAACATCTATTTACTTTTATTTCATATAATATTTAAAAGTCATGAATTTTTGGTCCTCCTCTTGTAACTTTACTAAGAAAACAAAGAAATTGCAGCAATAAGAAAGAAATAATCATTGAATTTAAAATTTTTGTTCGTATTTCTTCTAAACTATGTGGCCCTTCTTGGTTTTAATATTAGAATTACAAGTGTCTGATCTTAGATTATAGACAGAAAGTCAAAAATGGACCATTTGTATTAATATACTTCAAGAAATGTTCTTTTTTGGGAAGTTTTGTAAATCTCGGCACATTTTTGACTTTCTCCGAAAGTAGTGTAAGATTTGACTTCTAGAACACCCTCAGGCTATATATTAATTTACAAATAATGGTAATTATTATTCAATGTGTGTATCAAATTAAGGTCTAAATTGTCAGTTAGATTTATTGCGGAACTGTAAGTATGTGTTATGTGTGTAACAAGTTGTTGTTATACAGGGTGATATAAAAAAGCTAGTACATGAAATTAATTACTGGTCGGGAACTCCGCGTGTGGGGTGGTTTGGATTTTGTAAGAAAAGTACTAGATTCTGGAACTAGATTAGACACAGAAAGACGAAAATAGGCTAATTTTGTTAATTTACTAAACAAAACTGATTGATGCGGAGAAGAACGAGAATATGTCTAAGATTATTTTCTTAATTTCATAGGATATTTATAAATTCTTCATTTTCAGTAGATACTCGCTATCTATATTACCATCCCATGGATGAATAATATTTCCATTTAAAAAAATTATATTTCTGTACAGTTTTTAACAAAGATATCCCTTCTAAAAACGTCTAATCCTTTATTTAGTTTAATGTCCGTGTCCAATGAGGCGAGTAATTTTCAATATTCAAGGAATTGATATGGAGGGTCCTCTAGGTAGGTTCCGACCGGCGCGCCAAGAAACACGGCAATTCTTCCAACATCTTAAATAAATAAATAAATTAAATAAATAAATTAAATAAATTAAATAAATTAAATAAATTAAATAAATTAAATAAATTAAATAAATTAAATAAATTAAATAAATTAAATAAATTAAATAAATTAAATAAATTAAATAAAATTAAATAAATTAAATAAATTAAATAAATTAAATAAATTAAATAAATTAAATAAATTAAATAAATTAAATAAATTAAATAAATTAAATAAATTAAATAAATTAAATAAATTAAATAAATTAATAAATTAAATTAATTAAATAAATTAAATTAATTAAATTAATTAAATAAATTAAATTAATTAAATTAATTAAATAAATTAAATTAATTAAATAAATTAAATTAATTAAATAAATTAAATAAATTAAATAAATTAAATAAATTAAATAAATTAAATAAATTAAATAAATTAAATAAATTAAATAAATTAAATAAATTAAATAAATTAAATAAATTAAATAAATTAAATAAATTAAATAAATTAAATAAATTAAATAAATTAAATAAATTAAATAAATTAAATAAATTAAATAAATTAAATAAATTAAATAAATTAAATAAATTAAATAATTAAATAATTAATAAATTAAATAAATTAAATAAATTAAATAAATTAAATAAATAAATAAATTAAAATAAATTAAATAAATTAAATAAATTAAATAAATTAAATAAATTAAATAAATTAAATAAATTAAATAAATTAAATAAATTAAATAAATTAAATAAATTAAATAAATTAAATAAATTAAATAAATTAAATAAATTAAATAAATTAAATAAATTAAATAAATTAAATAAATTAAATAAATTAAATAAATTAAATAAATTAAATAAATTAAATAAATTAAATAAATTAAATAAATTAAATAAATTAAATAAATTAAATCAATTAAATCAATTAAATCAATTAAATCATTAATCAATTAAATCAATTAAATCAATTAAATCAAATAAATCAATTAAATCAATTAAATCAAATAAATCAATTAAATAAATTAAATAAATTAAATAAATTAAATAAATTAAATAAATTAAATAAATTAAATAAATTAAATAAATTAAATAAATTAAATAATTAAATAAATTAAATAAATTAAATAAATTAAATAAATTAAATAAATTAAATAAATTAAATAAATTAAATAAATTAAATAAATTAAATAAATTAATAAATTAAATAAATTAAATAAATTAAATAAATTAAATAAATTAAATAAATTAAATAAATTAAATAAATTAAATAAATTAAATAAATTAAATAAATTAAATAAATTAAATAAATTAAATAATTAAATAAATTAAATAAATTAAATAAATTAAATAAATTAAATAATTAAATAAATTAAATAAATTAAATAAATTAAATAAATTAAATAAATTAAATAAATTAAATAAATTAAATAAATTAAATAAATTAAATAAATTAAATAAATTAAATAAATTAAATAAATTAAATAAATTAAATAAATTAAATAAATTAAATAAATTAAATAAATTAAATAAATTAAATAAATTAAATAAATTAAATAAATTAAATAAATTAAATAAATTAAATAAATTAAATAAATTAAATAAATTAAATAAATTAAATAAATTAAATAAATTAAATAAATTAAATAAATTAAATAAATTAAATAAATTAAATAAATTAAATAAATTAAATAAATTAAATAAATTAAATAAATTAAATAAATTAAATAAATTAAATAAATTAAATAAATTAAATAAATTAAATAAATTAAATAAATTAAATAAATTAAATAAATTAAATAAATTAAATAAATTAAATAAATTAAATAAATTAAATAAATTAAATAAATTAAATAAATTAAATAAATTAAATAAATTAAATAAATTCAATAAATTCAATAAATTCAATAAATTCAATAAATTCAATAAATTCAATAAATTCAATAAATTCAATAAATTCAATAAATTCAATAAATTCAATAAATTCAATAAATTCAATAAATTCAATAAATTCAATAAATTCAATAATTCAATAAATTCAATAAATTCAATAAATTCAATAAATTCAATAAATTCAATAAATTCAATAAATTCAATAAATTCAATAAATTCAATAAATTCAATAAATTCAATAAATTCAATAAATTCATAAATTCAATAAATTCAATAAATTCAATAAATTCAATAAATTCAATAAATTCAATAAATTCAATAAATTCAATAAATTCAATAAATTCAATAAAATTCAATAATTCAATAAATTCAATAAATTCAATAAATTCAATAAATTCAATAAATTCAATAAATTCAATAAATTCAATAAATTCAATAATTCAATAAATTCAATAAATTCAATAAATTCAATAAATTCAATAAATTCATAAATTCAATAAATTCAATAAATTCAATAATTAATTCAATATAATTCAATAAAATTCAATAAATTAAATAAATTCAATAAATTCAATAAATTCAATAAATTCAATAAATTCAATAAATTAATTCAATAATTCAATAAATTGAATAAAATTGAATAAATTGAATAAATTGAATAAAATTGAATAAATTGAATAAATTGAATAAATTGAATAAATTGAATAAATTGAATAAATTGAATAAATTGAATAAATTGAATAAATTGAATAAATTGAATAAATTGAATAAATTGAATAAATTGAATAAATTGAATAAATTGAATAAATTGAATAAATTGAATAAATTGAATAAATTGAATAAATTGAATAAATTGAATAAATTGAATAATTGAATAAATTGAATAAATTGAATAAATTGAATAAATTGAATAAATTGAATAAATTGAATAAATTGAATAAATTGAATAAATTGAATAAATTGAATAATATTGAATAAATGAATAAAATTGAATAAATTGAAGAAATTGAAGAAATTGAAGAAATTGAAGAAATTGAATAAATTGAATAAATTGAATAAATTGAATAAATTGAATAAATTGAATAAATTGAATAAATTGAATAAATTGAATAAATTGAATAAATTGAATAAATTGAATAAATTGAATAATTGAATAAATTGAATAAATTGAATAAATTGAATAAATTGAATAAATTGAATAAATTGAATAATGAAAATTAGAAATAAATTGAATAAATTGAATAAATTGAATAAATTGAATAAATTGAATAAATTGAATAAATTGAATAAATTGAATAAATTGAATAAATTGAATAAATTGAATAAATGAATAAATTGAATAAATTGAATAAATTGAATAAATTGAATAAATTGAATAAATTGAATAAATTGAATAATTGAATAAATTGAATAAATTGAATAAATTGAATAAATTGAATAAATTGAATAAATTGAATAAATTGAATAAATTGAATAATTGAATAAATTGAATAAATTGAATAAATTGAATAATTGAATAAATTGAATAAATTGAATAAATTGAATAAATTGATAAATTGAATAATGAATAAATTGAATAAATTGAATAAATTGAATAAATTGAATAAATTGAATAAATTGAATAAATTGAATAAATTGAATAAATTGAATAAATTGAATAAATTGAAATAAATTGAATAAATTGAATAAATTGAATAAATTGAATAATTGAATAAATTGAATAAATTGAATAAATTGAATAAATTGAATAAATTGAATAAATTGAATAAATTGAATAAATTGAATAAATTGAATAAATTGAATAAATTGAATAAATTGAATAAATTGAATAAATTGAATAAATTGAATAAATTGAATAAATTGAATAAATTGAATAAAGTGAATAAATTGAATAAATTGAATAAATTGAATAAATTGAATAATTTGAATAAATTGAATAAATTGAATAAATTGAATAAATTGAATAAATTGAATAAATTGAATAAATTGGAATAAATTGAATAAATTGAATAAATTGAATAAATTGAATAAATTGAATAAATTGAATAAATTGAATAAATTGAATAAATTGAATAAATTGAATAAATTGAATAAATTGAATAAATTGAATAAATTGAATAAATTGAATAAATTGAATAAATTGAATAAATTGAATAAATTGAATAAATTGAATAAATTGAATAAATTGAATAAATTGAATAAATTGAATAAATTGAATAAATTGAATAAATTGAATAATTGAATAAATTGAATAAATTGAATAAATTGAATAAATTGAATAAATTGAATAAATTGAATAAATGAATAATTGAATAAATTGAATATATTGAATAAATTGAATAAATTGAATAAATTGAATAAATTGGAATAAATTGAATTAAATTGAATAAATTGAATAAATTGAATAAATTGAATAAATTGAATAAATTGAATAAATTGAATAAATTGAATAAATTGAATAAATTGAATAAATTGAATAAATTGAATAAATTGAATAAAATTGAATAAATTGAATAAATTGAATAATTTGAATAATTGTATAAATTAAATAAATTGAATAAATTGAATAAATTGAATAAATTGAATAATTGAATAAATTGAATAAATTGAATAAATTGAATAAATTGAATAAATTGAATAAATTGAATAAATTGAATAAATTGAATAAATTGAATAAATTGAATAAATTGAATAAATTGAATAAATTGAATAAATTGAATAAATTGAATAAATTGAATAAATTGAATAAATTGAATAAATTGAATAAATTGAATAAAATTGAATAAATTGAATAAATTGAATAAAGTGAATAAATTGAATAAATTGAATAAATTGAATAAATTGAATTAAATTGAATAAATTGAATTAAATTGAATAAATTGAATAAATTGAATAAATTGAATAAATGAATAAATTGAATAAATTGAATAAATTGAATAAATTGAATAAATTGAATAAATTGAATAAATTGAATAAAATGAATAAATTGAATAAATTGAATAAATTGAATAAATTGAATAAATTGAATAAATTGAATAAATTGAATAATTGAATAAATTGAATAAATGAATAAATTGAATAAATTGAATAATTGAATAATTGAATAAATTGAAAAATGATAAATTGAATAAATGAATAAATTGAATAAATTGAATAAATTGAATAATTGAATAAATTGAATAAATTGAATAATTGAATAAATTGAATAAATTGAATAATTGAATAAATTGAATAAATTGAATAAATTGAATAAATTGAAAAATTGAATAAATTGAATAAATTGAATAAATTGAATAAATGAATAAATTGAATAAATTGATAAATTGAATAATGATGATAAATTGAATAAATTGAATAAATTGAATAAATTGAATAAATTGAATAAATTGAATAAATGAATAATTGAATAAATTGAATAAATTGAATAAATTGAATAAATTGATTAATTGAATAAATTGAATAAATTGAATAAATTGAATAAATTGAATAAATTGAATAAATTGAATAAATTGAATAAATTGAATAATTGAATAAATTGAATAAATTGAATAAATTGAATAATTGAATAAATTGAATAAATTGAATAAATTGAATAATTGAATAAATTGAATAAATTGAATAAATTGAATAAATTGAATAAATTGAATAAATTGAATAAATTGAATAATTGAATAATTGAATAAATTGAATAATTGAATAAATTGAATTAAATTGAATAAATGAAATAATTGATAAATTGAATAAATTGAATAAATTGAATTAATTAAATAAATTAAATAAATTGAATTAATTAAATAAATTAAATAAATTAATTAAATTAAATAAATTGAATAAATTTAATAAATTAATAATTAAATAAATTAAATAATTAATAAATTAATAAATAATAAATTAATAAATTAAATAAATAAATTAAATATTAAATTAAATAAATTAAATAAATTTAATAAATTAAATAAATTAATTAAATTAAATAATTAATTAATAAATTAAATAAATTTAATCAATTAAATAAATTAAATAAATTAATTAAATAAATTAAATAAATTAAATAAATTAAATAAATTAAATAAATTAAATAAATTAAATAAATTAAATAAATAAATCAATTAAATAAATTAAATAAATTAAATAAATTAAATCAATAAATCAATTAAATCAATTAAATCAATTAAATCAATTAAATCAATTAAATCAATTAAATAATTAATCAATTAAATCAATTAAATCAATTAAATAAATTAAATCAATTAAATCAATTAATCAATTAAATAAATTAATCAATTAAATAAATTAAATCAATTAAATCAATTAAATCAATTAAATCATTAAATCAATTAAATCAATTAAATCAATTAAATCAATAAATCAATTAAATCAATTAAATCAATTAAATCAATTAAATCAATTAAATCAATTAAATCAATTAAATCAATTAAATCAATTAAATCAATTTAAATCAATTAATCAAATAAATCAAATTAATAAATTAAATAAATTAATAAATTAAATCAATTAAATCAATTAAATCAATTAATCAATTAAATCAATTAAATCAATTAAATCAATTAAATCAATTAAATCAATTAAATCAATTAAATCAATTAAATCAATTAAATCAATTAAATCAATTAAATCAATTAAATCAATTAAATCAATTAAATCAATTAAATCAATTAAATCAATTAAATCAATTAAATCAATTAAATCAATTAATCAATTAAATCAATTAAATCAATTAAATCAATTAAATCAATTAAATCAATTAAATCAATTAAATCAATTAAATCAATTAAATCAATTAAATCAATTAAATCAATAAATCAATTAAATCAATTAATCAATTAAATCAATAAATCAATTAATCAATTAAATCAATTTAAATCAATTAAATCAATTAAATCAATTAAATCAATTAAATCAATTAAATCAATTAAATCAATTAAATAAATTAAATCATTAAATCAATTAAATAATTTAAATCAATTAAATCAATTAAATAAATTAAATCAATTAAATCAATTAAATAAATTAAATAAATAAATAAATTAAATAAATTAAATAAATAAATAAATTAAATAAATTAAATAATTAAATAAAATAAATAAAATAAATAAATTAAAAAAATTAAATAAAATAAATAAAATAAAATAAATAAATAAATTAAATAAATTAATAAATTAAATAAATTAAATAAATAAATAAATTAAATAAATTAAATAAATTAAATAAATTAAATAAATTAAATAAATTAAATAAATTAAATAAATTAAATAAATTAAATAAATTAAATAAATTAAATAAATTAAATAAATTAAATAAATTAAATAAATTAAATAAATTAAATAAATTAAATAAATTAATAATAATAATTAAATAAATTAAATAATTAAATAAATAAATTAAATAATTAAATAAATTAAATAAATTAAATAAATTAAATAAATTAAATAAATTAAATAAATTAAATAAATTAAATAAACTAAATTAATAAATTAAATAAACTAAATAAATTAAATAAACTAAATAAATTTAAATAAATTAAATAAATTAAATAAATTAAATATTTTAAATAAATTAAATAAATTAAAAACATTAATAAATTTATTTAATTAATTATTTAATTTATTATTTTTTTAATTTATTAATTTATTAATTTATTTATTTTTTTAATTTATTTATTTTATTTATTTTATTTAATTTATTTAATTTATTTATTTATTTAATTTATTTAATGTATTTATTTTATTTAATTTATTTAATTTATTAAATTTATTTAATTTATTTAATTTATTTAATTATTTAATTTATTTAATTTATTTAATTTATTTAATTTATTTAATTTATTTATTTATTTAATTTATTTAATTTATTATAATTTATTTAATTTATTTAATTTATTTAATTTATTTAATTTATTTTATTTATTTGATTTATTTCATTTATTTGATTTATTTGATTTATTTAATTTATTTAATTTATTTTAATTTATTTAATTTATTTAATTTTTTTAATTTATTTAATTTATTTAATTTATTTATTTATTTAATTTATTTAATTTATTTAATTTATTTAATTTATTAATTTATTTAATTTATTTAATTTATTTAATTTATTTAATTTATTTAATTTATTTAATTTATTTAATTTATTTAATTTATTTAATTTATTTAATTTATTTAATTTATTAATTTATTTAATTTATTTAATTATTTAATTTATTTAATTTATTTAATTTATTTAATTTATTTAATTTATTTAATTTATTTAATTTATTTAATTTATTTAATTTATTTAATTTATTTAATTTATTTAATTTATTTAATTTATTTAATTTATTTAATTTATTTAATTTATTTAATTTATTTAATTTATTTAATTTATTTAATTTATTTAATTTATTTAATTTATTTAATTTATTTAATTTATTTAATTTATTTAATTTATTTAATTTATTTAATTTATTTAATTTATTTAATTTATTTAATTTATTTAATTTATTTAATTTATTTAATTTATTTAATTTATTTAATTTATTTAATTTATTTAATTTATTTAATTTATTTAATTTATTTAATTTATTTAATTTATTTAATTTAATTAGTTTATTTAGTTTATTTAATTTATTTACTTTATTTAATTTATTTACTTATTTAATTTATTTAATTTATTTAATTTATTTAGTTTATTTAATTTATTTAATTTATTTAGTTTATTTAATTTATTTAGTTTATTTAATTTATTTAATTTATTTAGTTTATTTAATTTATTTAATTTATTTAGTTTATTTAATTTATTTAATTTATTTAGTTTATTTAATTTATTTAATTTATTTAATTTATTTAATTTATTTAATTTATTTAATTTATTTAATTTATTTAATTTATTTAATTTATTTAATTTATTTAATTTATTTAATTTATTTAATTTATTTAATTTATTTAATTTATTTAATTTATTTAATTTATTTAATTTATTTAATTTATTTAATTTATTTAATTTATTTAATTTATTTAATTTATTTAATTTATTTAATTTATTTAATTTATTTAATTTATTTAATTTATTTAATTTATTTAATTTATTTAATTTATTTAATTTATTTAATTTATTTAATTTATTTAATTTATTTAATTTATTTAATTTATTTAATTTATTTAATTTATTTAATTTATTTAATTTATTTAATTTATTTAATTTATTTAATTTATTTAATTTATTTAATTTATTTAATTTATTTAATTTATTTAATTTATTTAATTTATTTAATTTATTTAATTTATTTAATTTATTTAATTTATTTAATTTATTTAATTTATTTAATTTATTTAATTTATTTAATTTATTTAATTTATTTAATTTATTTAATTTATTTAATTTATTTAATTTATTTAATTTATTTAATTTATTTAATTTATTTAATTTATTTAATTTATTTAATTTATTTAATTTATTTAATTTATTTAATTTATTTAATTTATTTAATTTATTTATTTATTTAATTTATTTAATTTATTTAATTTATTTAATTTATTTAATTTATTTAATTTATTTAATTTATTTAATTTATTTAATTTATTTAATTTATTTAATTTATTTAATTTATTTAATTTATTTAATTTATTTAATTTATTTAATTTATTTAATTTATTTAATTTATTTAATTTATTTAATTTATTTAATTTATTTAATTTATTTAATTTATTTAATTTATTTAATTTATTTAATTTATTTAATTTATTTAATTTATTTAATTTATTTAATTTATTTAATTTATTTAATTTATTTAATTTATTTAATTTATTTAATTTATTTAATTTATTTAATTTATTTAATTTATTTAATTTATTTAATTTATTTAATTTATTTAATTTATTTAATTTATTTAATTTATTTAATTTATTTAATTTATTTAATTTATTTAATTTATTTAATTTATTTAATTTATTTAATTTATTTAATTTATTTAATTTATTTAATTTATTTAATTTATTTAATTTATTTAATTTATTTAATTTATTTAATTTATTTAATTTATTTTAATTTATTTAATTTATTTAATTTATTTAATTTATTTAATTTATTTAATTTATTTAATTTATTTAATTTATTTAATTTATTTAATTTATTTAATTTATTTAATTTATTTAATTTATTTAATTTATTTAATTTATTTAATTTATTTAATTTATTTAATTTATTTAATTTATTTAATTTATTTAATTTATTTAATTTAATTTATTGTAATTCTAGTTTGTGGGTTTAATTTTTATAATTTCTAATAAATTTCTTCATCACAACGACGAAAACCACTGAAAGTTTTAATTTTCTATTATGTCCCGAACGTCGAAATTTTTTTCCCACGCAAAGTGGCCAAGTGACTACTAGGATTTTTGGAGATTTCCAAAATCTCCCAAAATAATGCATTTCTTGAAGTATATATTTACAAACGGTCCATTTTTACCTTTGTGTCTATAATCAATGTTAAGAATCTTTTTATTCTAATACAGAAACCAAGAAATGTCGCCTACTTAAGATGAAATAAGAATACAAATTTTAAATTCAATGATTATTTCTTATTTTTTTGTTGTAATGTCGTTGTTTTCCTAGTGAAGTTAAAACAGGAGTATTAAAAATACAAAATTTTTAAATATTACATAAAATAATACAAGTCATTTTCGAGATCTTTTCGTATTTCCCCGAAAAATGGTTTTTGAAAAGTAAATTAACAAAAACGGCCCAATTTTGTCTTTCAATCTCTAATCTCTATTAAAAATCTTGTACTTTTACTACAAAAAGCAAGATATCCTGTTATTTGATTTCAAATAAGAACAAAATGTGTGATTTCACTGATTAATTCGGATTTTGTGATATAAATATCTTGTCTTTCAAAGAAAGTTAGAATAGAAATGTCGAAAACGCAGCAATCTTAATATGTCAAATTTTAATGGATTATACAAAAATTTATTTACTTCCTGATGTTCTCATATTAACAGATTTCTTTGAAGATTTTCGAAATGTGTCGCTAAACATATAAAATTAGATCTCGCACAATACTTTACATCTCCCGGTTTAAGTAAGGATACAATGTTACGATTCACAAAAGTTAAATTAGAATTCTAACTGATATTAACATGTTACATTTTTTTTAAAAACAATAAAAATGGCCCATTATTGACTTTCAGTCTCTAATCTATGTATAACGTCTTGTAGTTCTCCTACAAAATCCAAGAAATCCATGTACATTGATTCCAAATTAGAACAAAATGTATGACTTCACTGATTATTTCGTATTTTGTGATTTAATCATCTTGTTTTTCTAGAAAAGCTGGTATAGGAGTATCGAAAATGTAGAATATTTAAATAATATACAAAATAATACCAATAATCTTAGAGATCATTTCGTATTTCCTTGAATAGTTAATTTCGGGATTGATATTGACACAAACGGCCCATTTTGGACTTTCCGACTTTAGTCTAAAGTTCAGAACCTGTTCTTCTTCCACAAAAACCAAGAAATGCAAGTAAATTTAGTCCAAATTAGCACAAAACTGCTAAATTTAGTGATTATTTCGTATTTTGTGCTGTAATTCTTTTGTTCTCCTAGAAAAGTTATTATAGAAATATCGAAAAGGAAGAAAAAGTTATTATCGAAATATCGAAAAGGCAGGATTTTTTAATATTATACCAAATAAAACAGATAATCTTAGAAATGTTCTCGTATTCCTCTGCGAAATAGGTTTCGGAAAGTAAATTAATACAAATGGCCCATTTTTGTCATTCAGTCTACAATCTAAGTTCAGAATCTTGAAGTTCTAATACAAAGACCAAGAAATGCGACCTAATTTAGTCGAAATAAGAACAAAAACTTTAAATTCAATGATTTTTTCCGTATTTAGAGTTGTAATTTCCTTATTTTCCAAGAGAACTTATAAAGAAGTATCAAAACTGCAAGGCTTTTGAATAATATACAAAATCATGCTCTCAATATTAGAGATCTATTCATATTTCAATGAGAAATGGGTTTTAGAATGTAAGTTAGTAAAAACGACCTATTTTGGACTTTCAATCTCTAATCTAAAGTAAATTGTATCCAGATTAGAACAAAATGTCTATATTCAATGATTTCTTCATATTCTGTGCTGTAATCTCATTTTTATCCATTTTTAAGGGAAATACGAATATATTTCAGAGATAACAAGTTTTATTTAGGGTAACATATTAAAAAACCTGCATTTTCGATTCTTTTGTAAAAAAAGTTATAACAACTTCTCCATTAAAATAAGGAAATACGAGAAAATCATCGAATTTAGGTGCTTTATGATTATTTCGAAAGAATTAAGCTCCATTCTTGGTTTTCATAGTAGAAGTACTAAATCCTGAACTTAGATTATAGACAGAAAGTCAAAAAGTGCCATTTGTGGTAACTACCATTCCGAGACATATTTTTCAGGGAAATACGGAAAGATCTTTAAGATAATTATTTTAATTTTCTAAAATATTTGAGAATTCTGCATTTTCGATACTTCTGTAATAATCTTTCTAGGAAAACAAAGGCAATTACAGCTCAGAATTGGAAATAATCATTGAATTCACGTATTTGATTCTAATTTGAACTTATTTTCCATACATTTCTTGGATTTTGAAGTAGAAGTGCAAGATCTGAACTTAGATTATAGGCAGAAAATCAAAAATGGACCATTTATGTAAATCAAATTCCCAAAATTTATTTTTCAGGAAAATACGATATTATCTCGGAGATTATTGGTTTAGTCTTATAAGAAATTTAAGAATCTTGCACAATCGATATTTCCAGTGGTTTTAGAGATCTTTTCGTATTTCCCTGAAAAATAAGTTTCCGGATGTAAATTATCACACATGGCCCATTTTCGGCTTTAATTCTCCAATCTAAGTTTGCAATCTTTTACTTCTCATAAAAATCCAAGAATTGCTAGTAAGTGGAGTTTAAATTAGAGCCAAACATCTAATTCAATTATTATTTCGTAAATTATTTTACAAAATTAGACCTGTAATTACAGAGATCTTTCCGTATTTTCCTGAAAAATTAGTTTCCGGATGTAAATTATCACAATTAGCCAATTTTCGAATTTCATTCTCCAATCTAAGTTTGGAATCTTGTACTTCTCATATAAAATCCAAGAAATGCTAGTAAGTTAAGTTTAAATTTGAGCCAAACGGCCTAAATTCAATGATTATTTCGTATTTCCATATTTTCCTAGTGATGTTATAACGAAAGAATCGAAAATGGGGATTTTTTAGAATACTACTCTTAATAATCAAATATTCTTGGAGATATTTTCGTATTTCCCTTAAAAATGGATTACAAGGAGATTACGATACAATATACGATGAAATCATAGAATTTAGACTTTTTGTTCCAATTTGAGCTTAATTTACCCTAAACTATTGACTAAATGGGTCGTTCTTTTTATCTTACGCTCCAAAAGCCATTTTTTAGGAAATATAAATAGATCTCTAAGATAAATAGAATTTTTTGCATGAAATCTTACATTTTTCATACTTCTTTAATACGTTGTATTGGAAAACTCAATATACTTGCATTTCTTGAAAATGCAGGATTAATTAAATATTATAGAAAAAAATAATAATAATCTTATAGTTCCTTTTGTATTTCCTTGAAAAATAAATTTCGGGATGTAAATTAACCAAATGGTCCATTTTGAGCTCTCTATCTCTGATCTCAGTCACAATCTTGTACTTCTACTACAAAACCAAGAAATGTAAGTATATTGAGTTTTCCAAGACAACGTATACAGAAGTATCAAAAATGCAAGAGTTCATGCAAAGTAATACTACTAATCTTCGAGATCTATTCATATTTCCTAAAAAATGAGTTTTGATGCGTAAGTTAATAAAAACGACCCATTTAGTCTAAATTGAGCTCAAATTAGAACGAAAAGTCTAAATTCAATGATTTCCTTCGTATTTTGTGCCGTAATCTCCTTGTATTACATTTTTAAGGCAAATACGAAAATTACTCCAAGCATATTAATTTTATTTAGAGTAGTATTCTAAAAATCCTCCATTTTCGATTCATTCGTTATAATATCTCTAGGAAAATATGGAAATTCGAAATATCCTTTGAATTTAGATGTTTGGCTCTAATTTAAACTCAACTTACCAGCATTTCTTCGATTTTATATGAGAAGTACAAGATTCCAAACTTAGATTGGAGAAGGAGATCCGAAAATTGGCTATTTGTAATAATTTACACCCGGAAACTTATTTTTCAGGGAAATACGGAAAGATCTCTAAAATTCCTGGTCTAATTTTGCAAAATAATTTAGAATCCTTCATTATCAATACTTCTTACTAACTTTTCTGGGAAAACAAGAGAATTACAGTACAAGATGGAAAATATTCTATGAATTCAAAAATTTTGTTCAAATCTTGATTCAGTTCATTTGCATTACTTGTGTTTTGTAAGAGAAGTACAAGACTCTGGAATTAGATTAGAGACGGAAAGACGAAAATAGGCTAATTTTGTTAATTTACTCCCCAAAACTGATTGATTCAGAGAATTAGAGAATATGTCTAAAATTATTTGGCTTAATTGTATAAGATATTTATAAATTCTTCATTTTCAGTAGATATTCGCTATCTATATTCCCATCCCATGGATGTATACTATTTCCATTTAAAAAAATTGCATTTCTGTACAGTTTTTAACAAAAATATCCTTCTAAAAACGTCCAATTCTTTATTTAGCTTAATGTCCGTGTCCAATGAGGCGGGTGATATTCAATATCCAACGGGTTGATATGGAGGGTCTTCTACGTAGGTTCTGACCGGTGCGCCAAGAAACACGGCAATTTTTCCAACATCTATTTACTTTTATTTCATATAATATTTAAAAGTCATGAATTTTTGGTCCTCCTCTTGTAACTTTACTAAGAAAACAAAGAAATTGCAGCAATAAGAAAGAAATAATCATTGAATTTAAATTTTTTGTTCGTATTTCTTCTAAACTATGTGGCCCTTCTTGGTTTTAATATTAGAATTACAAGTGTCTGATCTTAGATTATAGACAGAAAGTCAAAAATGGACCATTTGTATTAATATACTTCAAGAAATGTTCTTTTTTGGGAAGTTTTGTAAATCTCGGCACATTTTTGACTTTCTCCGAAAGTAGTGTAAGATTTGACTTCTAGAACACCCTCAGGCTATATATTAATTTACAAATAATGGTAATTATTATTCTATGTGTGTATCAAATTAAGGTCTAAATTGTCAGTTAGATTTATTGCGGAACTGTAAGTATGTGTTATGTGTGTAACAAGTTGTTGTTATACAGGGTGATATAAAAAAGCTAGTACATGAAATTAATTACTGGTCGGGAACTCCGCGTGTGGGGTGCTTGGATTTTGTAAGAAAAGTACTAGATTCTGGAACTAGATTAGACACAGAAGACGAAAATAGGCTAATTTTGTTAATTTACTAAACAAAACTGATTGATGCGGAGAAGAACGAGAATATGTCTAAGATTATTTTCTTAATTTCATAGGATATTTATAATTCTTCATTTTCAGTAGATACTCGCTATCTATATTACCATCCCATGGATGAATAATATTTCCATTTAAAAAAATTATATTTCTGTACAGTTTTTAACAAAGATATCCTTCTAAAAACGTCTAATCCTTTATTTAGTTTAATGTCCGTGTCCAATGAGGCGAGTAATTTTCAATATTCAAGGAATTGATATGGAGGGTCCTCTAGGTAGGTTCCGACCGGGCGCGCCAAGAAACACGGCAATTCTTCCAACATCTTAAATAAATAAATAAATTAAATAAATTAAATTAAAAAATTAAATAAATTAAATAAATTAAATAAATTAAATAAATTAAATAAATTAAATAAATTAAATAAATTAAATAAATTAAATAAATTAAATAAATTAAATAAATTAAATAAATTAAATAAATTAAATAAATTAAATAAATTAAATAAATTAAATAAATTAAATAAATTAAATAAATTAAATAAATTAAATAAATTAAATAAATTAAATAAATTAATAAATTAAATAAATTAAATAAATTAAATAAATTAAATAAATTAAATAAATTAAATAAATTAAATAAATTAAATAAATTAAATAAATTAAATAAATTAAATAAATTAAATAATTAAATAAATTAAATAAATTAAATAAATTAAATAAATTAAATAAATTAAATAAATTAAATAAATTAAATAAATTAAATAAATTAAATAAATTAAATAAATTAAATAAATTAAATAAATTAAATAAATTAAATAAATTAAATAAATTAAATAAATTAAATAAATAAAATAAATTAAATAAATTAAATAAATTAAATAAATTAAATAAATTAAATAAATTAAATAAATTAAAATAAATTAAATAAATTAAATAAATTAAATAAATTAAATAAATTAAATAAATTAAATAAATTAAATAAATTAAATAAATTAAATAAATTAAATAAATTAAATAAATTAAATAAATTAAATAAATTAAATAAATTAAATAAATTAATAAATTAAATAAATTAAATAAATTAAATAAATTAAATAAATTAAATAAATTAAATAAATTAAATAAATTAAATAAATTAAATAAATTAAATAAATTAAATAAATTAAATAATTAAATAAATTAAATAAATTAAATAAATTAAATAAATTAAATAAATTAAATAAATAAATAAATTAAATAAAATTAAATAAATTAAATAAATTAAATAAATTAAATAAATTAAATAAATTAAATAAATTAAATAAATTAAATAAATTAAATAAATTAAATAAATTAAATAAATTAAATAAATTAAATAAATTAAATAAATTAAATAAATTAAATAAATTAAATAAATTAAATAAATTAAATAAATTAAATAAATTAAATAAATTAAATCAATTAAATAAATTAAATAAATTAAATCAATTAAATAAATTAAATAAATTAAATCAATTAAATCAATTAAATAAATTAAATCAATTAAATAAATTAAATAAAATTAAATCAATTAAATCAATTAAATAAATTAAATCAATTAATAAATTAAATAAATTAAATCAATTAAATAATTAAATAAATTAAATAAATTAAATAAATTAAATAAATTAAATAAATTAAATAAATTAAATAAATTAAATCAATTAATAAATTAAATCAATTAAATAAATTAAATAAATTAAATCAATTAAATAAATTAAATCAATTAAATAAATTAAATAAATTAAATCAATTAAATAAATTAAATAAATTAAATCAATTAAATAAATTAAATCAAATAAATCAATTAAATAAATTAAATAAATTAAGTAAATTAAATAAATTAAATAAATTAAATAAATTAAATAAATTAAATAAATTAAATAAATTAAATAATTTAAATAAATTAAATAAATTAAATATTTAAATAAATTAAATAAATTAAATAAATTAAATAAATTAAATAAATTAAATAAATTAAATAAATTAATTAAATTAAATAAATTAATTAAATTAAATAAATTAAATAATTAAATAAATTAAATAAATTAAATAAATTAAATAAATTAAATAATTAAATAAATTAAATAAATTAAATAAATTAAATAAATTAAATAATTAAATAAATTAAATAAATTAAATAAATTAAATAATTAAATAAATTAAATAAATTAAATAAATTAAATAAATTAAATAAATTAAATAAATTAAATAATTAAATAAATTAAATAAATTAAATAAATTAAATAAATTAAATAAATTAAATAAATTAAATAAATTAAATAAATTAAATAAATTAAATAAATTAAATAAATTAAATAAATTAAATAATTAAATAAATTAATAAATTAAATAAATTAAATAAATTAAATAAATTAAATAAATTAAATAAATTAAATAAATTAAATAAATTAAATAAATTAAATAAATTAAATAAATTAAATAAATTAAATAAATTAAATAAATTAAATAAATTAAATAAATTAAATAAATTAAATAAATTAAATAAATTAAATAAATTAAATAAATTAAATAAATTAAATAAATTAAATAAATTAAATAAATTAAATAAATTAAATAAATTAAATAAATTAAATAAATTAAATAAATTAAATAATTAAATAAATTAAATAAATTAAATAAATTAAATAAATTAAATAAATAAATAAATTAAATAAATTAAATAAATTAAATAAATTAAATAAATTAAATAAATTAAATAAATTAAATAAATTAATAAATTAAATAATTAATAAATTAAATAAATTAAATAAAGTAAATAAATTAAATAAATTAAATAAATTAAATAAATTAAATAAATTAAATAAAGTAAATAAAGTAATTAAATTAATAAAGTAATTAAATTAAATAAATTAAATAAAGTAAATAAGGTAAATAAAGTAAATAAAGTAAATAAAGTAAATAAAGTAAATAAAGTAAATAAATTAAATAAAGTAAATAAAGTAAATAAAGTAAATAAAGTAAATAAAGTAAATAAAGTAAATAAAGTAAATAAAGTAAATAAAGTAAATAAATTAAATAAATTAAATAAATTAAATAAATTAAATAAATTAAATAATTAAATAAATTAAATAAATTAAATAAATTAAATAAATTAAATAAATTAAATAAATTAAATAAATTAAATAAATTAAATAAATTAAATAAATTAAATAAATTAAATAAATTAAATAAATTAAATAAATTAAATAAATTAAATAAATTAAATAAATTAAATAAATTAAATAAATTAAATAAATTAAATAAATTAAATAAATTAAATAAATTAAATAAATTAAATAAATTTAAATAAATTAAATAAATTAAATAAATTAAATAAATTAAATAAATTAAATAAATTAAATAAATTAAATAAATTAAATAAATTAAATAAATTAAATAAATTAAATAAATTAAATAAATTAAATAAATTAAATAAATTAAATAAATTAATAAATTAAATAAATTAAATAAATTAAATAAATTAAATAAATTAAATAAATTAAATAAATTAAATAAATTAAATAAATTAAATAAATTAAATAAATTAAATAAATTAAATAAATTAAATAAATTAAATAAATTAAATAAATTAAATAAATTAAATAAATTAAATAAATTAAATAAATTAAATAAATTAAATAAATTAAATAAATTAAATAAATTAAATAAATTAAATAAATTAAATAAATTAAATAAATTAAATAAATTAAATAAATTAAATAAATTAAATAAATTAAATAAATTAAATAAATTAAATAAATTAAATAAATTAAATAAATTAAATAAATTAAATAAATTAAATAAATTAAATAAATTAAATAAATTAAATAAATTAAATAAATTAAATAAATTAAATTAATTAAATAAATTAAATAAATTAAATAAATTAAATAAATTAAATAAATTAAATAAATTAAATAAATTAAATAAATTAAATAAATAAATTAAATAAATTAAATAAATAAACTAAATAAATTAAATAAATAAACTAAATAAATTAAATAAATTAAATAAATTAAATAAATAAATTAAATAAATTAAATAAATTAAATAAATTAAATAAATTAAATAAATTAAATAAATAAATTAAATAAATTAAATAAATTAAATAAATTAAATAAATTAAATAAATTAAATAAATAAATTAAATAAATTAAATAAATAAATTAAATAAATAATTTAAATAAATTAAATAAATAAATTAAATAAATTAAATAAATTAAATAAATTAAATAAATTAAATAAATTAAATAAATAAATTAAATAAATTAAATAAATAAATTAAATAAATTAAATAAATTAAATAAATTAAATAAATTAAATAAATAAATTAAATAAATTAAATAAATTAAATAAATTAAATAAATTAAATAAATTAAATAAATTAAATAAATTAAATAAATTAAATAAATAAATTAAATAAATAAATTAAATAAATTAAATAAATAAATTAAATAAATTAAATAAATAAATTAAATAAATTAAATAAATTAAATAAATTAAATAAATTAAATAAATTAAATAAATAAATTAAATAAATTAAATAAATAAATTAAATAAATTAAATAAATAAATTAAATAAATTAAATAAATAAATTAAATAAATTAAATAAATTAAATAAATAAATTAAATAAATAAATAAATTAAATAAATAAATTAAATAAATTAAATAAATTAAATAAATTAAATAAATAAATTAAATAAATTAAATAAATAAATAAATAAATTAAATAAATTAAATAAATTAAATAATTTAAATAAATAAATTAAATAAATTAAATAAATTAAATAAATAAATTAAATAAATAAATTAAATAAATTAAATAAATTAAATAAATTAAATAAATAAATTAAATAAATAAATTAAATAAATTAAATAAATAAATTAAATAAATTAAATAAATAAATTAAATAAATTAAATAAATTAAATAAATAAATTAAATAAATTAAATAAATTAAATAAATTAAATAAATTAAATAAATCTAAATAAATTAAATAAATTAAATAAATTAAATAAATTAAATAAATTAAATAAATTAAATAAATTAAATAAATTAAATAAATTAAATAAATTAAATAAATTAAATAAATTAAATAAATTAAATAAATTAAATAAATTAAATAAATTAAATAAATTAAATAAATTAAATAAATTAAATAAATTAAATAAATTAAATAAATTAAATAAATTAAATAAATTAAATAAATTAAATAAATTAAATAAATTAAATAAACTAAATAAATCTAAATAAATTAAATAAACTAAATAAATTAAATAAACTAAATAAATTAAATAAATTAAATAAATTAAATAAATTAAAAACATTAAATAAATTTATTTAATTTAATTTATTTAATTTATTAATTTTTTAAATTTATTAATTTATTTAATTTATTTAATTTATTTAATTTATTTAATTTATTTAATTTATTTAATTTATTTAATTTATTTAATTTATTTAATTATTTAATTTATTTAATTTATTTAATTTATTTAATTTATTTAATTATTTAATTTATTTAATTTATTTAATTTATTTAATTTATTTAATTTATTTAATTTATTTAATTTATTTAATTTTATTTAATTTATTTAATTATTTAATTTATTTAATTTATTTAATTTATTTAATTTATTTAATTTATTTAATTTATTTAATTTATTTAATTTATTAATTTATTTAATTTATTT
Source organism: Diaprepes abbreviatus (assembly GCA_034092305.1). Lineage (NCBI taxonomy): Eukaryota > Metazoa > Arthropoda > Insecta > Coleoptera > Curculionidae > Diaprepes > Diaprepes abbreviatus. The sequence goes on from JASJET010000472.1 coordinate 68,121, forward strand.
AATTTATTTAATTTATTTAATTTATTTAATTTATTTAATTTATTTAATTTATTTAATTTATTTAATTTATTTAATTTATTTAATTTATTTAATTTATTTAATTTATTTAATTTATTTAATTTATTTAATTTATTTAATTTATTTAATTTATTTAATTTATTTAATTTATTTAATTTATTTAATTTATTTAATTTATTTAATTTATTTAATTTATTTAATTTATTTAATTTATTTAATTTATTTAATTTATTTAATTTATTTAATTTATTTAATTTATTTAATTTATTTAATTTATTTAATTTATTTAATTTATTTAATTTATTTAATTTATTTAATTTATTTAATTTATTTAATTTATTTAATTTATTTAATTTATTTAATTTATTTAATTTATTTAATTTATTTAATTTTTTAATTTTATTTAATTTATTTAATTTATTTAATTTATTTAATTTATTTAATTTATTTAATTTATTTAATTTATTTAATTTATTTAATTTATTTAATTATTTAATTTATTTAATTTATTTAATTTATTTAATTTATTTAATTTATTTAATTTATTTAATTATTTAATTTATTTAATTTATTTAATTTATTTAATTATTTAATTTATTTAATTTATTTAATTATTTAATTTATTTAATTTAATTTAATTTATTTAATTTATTTAATTTATTTAATTTATTTAATTATTTAATTTATTTAATTTATTTAATTTATTTAATTTATTTAATTTATTTAATTTATTTAATTTATTTTAATTTTATTTAATTTATTTAATTTATTTAATTTATTTTAATTTATTTAATTTATTTAATTTATTTAATTTATTTAATTTATTTAATTTATTTAATTTATTTAATTTATTTAATTTATTTAATTTATTTAATTTATTTAATTTATTTAATTTATTTAATTTATTTAATTTTATTTAATTTATTTAATTTATTTAATTTATTTAATTTATTTAATTTATTAATTTATTTAATTTATTAATTTATTTAATTTATTTAATTTATTTAATTTATTTAATTTAATTCTAGTTTGTGGGTTTAATTTTTATAATTTCTAATAAATTTCTTCATCACAACGACGAAAAACATTGAAAGTTTTAATTTTCTATTATGTCCCGAACGTCGAAATTTTTTTCCCACGCAAAGTGGCCAAGTGACTACTAGGATTTTTGGAGATTTCCAAAATCTCCCAAAATAATGCATTTCTTGAAGTATATAATTACAAACGGTCCATTTTTACCTTTGTGTCTATAATCAAGTTAAGAATCTTTTTATTCTAATACAGAAACCAAGAAATGTCGCCTACTTAAGATGAAATAAGAATACAAATTTTAAATTCAATGATTATTTCTTATTTTTTTGTTGTAATGTCGTTGTTTTCCTAGTGAAGTTAAAACAGGAGTATTAAAAATACAAAATTTTTAAATATTACATAAAATAATACAAGTCATTTTCGAGATCTTTTCGTATTTCCCCGAAAAATGGTTTTTGAAAAGTAAATTAACAAAAACGGCCCAATTTTGTCTTTCAATCTCTAATCTCTATTAAAAATCTTGTACTTTTACTACAAAAAGCAAGATATCCTGTTATTTGATTTCAAATAAGAACAAAATGTGTGATTTCACTGATTAATTCGGATTTTGTGATATAAATATCTTGTCTTTCAAAGAAAGTTAGAATAGAAGTGTCGAAAACGCAGCAATCTTAATATGTCAAATTTTAATGGATTATACAAAAATTTATTTACTTCCTGATGTTCTCATATTAACAGATTTCTTTGAAGATTTTCGAAATGTGTCGCTAAACATATAAAATTAGATCTCGCACAATACTTTACATCTCCCGGTTTAAGTAAGGATGCAATGTTACGATTCACAAAAGTTAAATTAGAATTCTAACTGATATTAACATGTTACATTTTTTTTAAAAACAATAAAAATGGCCCATTATTGACTTTCAGTCTCTAATCTATGTATAACGTCTTGTAGTTCT